>VDFB02286107.1:0-12413 GCA_007258455.2 Sequoia sempervirens | reverse complement strand
TGATTGGAGTGAGCCCGAAGTGACAGAATTGGAGGACCTGATGGCTCCTGTGTTGAGATTCACCTTTTCTTGGGTTAAGCATAAAGTCTGGGAGTTAGAGAATGCTAAAGTGGCTTGCACCTTTGACTTGATGGGGAATCTCAACCCCATGTCAACTTCTGAAGAATCCAGGGAAGAGGACCCCAAAGGGAAATCAGCTAAAACCTCACCCTTCAAGGTTAAAATCAGAGGTCCTACGGGAGCTAAGCCTGCAACGAAGAGGAAACCAATTGGCAAACGCAGGTGGAGGACCCTGACAATTAGCAAGTCCTCGGATGAGGAAGAAACAGAAAAGGCTGAAAAGGAGGATGCTCCTCCACCGCCCAAGAAGACAAGAACTACAAGGACAGCCAAGAAGAAGGATCAGGCCACTTCAGAGGATGAGCCTCCAATTGTAGATGTGGAGAGTTCCGGAGGGGAGAAAACCAAAGTATATATCAGGAAATCAAGAACTCCTTCTCCCAAGGATGTTGCGCAGCCGAGGGACTCTCCTCCAACGCAACCAGTTGAAGAGCAAGATAAGACTATTTTTCCTCTGCCAAGTGCACCAGAACCAGAGAATCCGGATGAGTAGGGAATTAGCGGGGAGGCTGAGCAGTTCAAGGAGGGGACACTGTACAATGAAGCGGCCGAGCTTGAGGTGGAGACAGAGGAAAGGCACACTTCCCTGCTAGTACAATATGAAGATTCTCTGAAAAGTGGTAAAGGCCGTGGATCACCTGAGCCGGAGGAAAGCATACCTGCTAGGACTCCATCACTAGTGCTTCCGGAATTGGGACTTGAGGAGGTTGACCAAGCCGAGCAGACTCCAAAGAAAGAAGATGACAAAGTAATGACTGAGGAGGAGGTCGAGGTGGTAGCCGCGGAGGAGGTCAAGGTGACAGACAATCTGGGAGAAAGAAGAACAGAAGGAATCCGGACGGACCCGGTGGCTCCGGACTGGGTGGAGAAGGAAATTGCCCGGAAGAAACAGGTAATTGTTGAGGACACTCCGTTGGATTGGGATGAAATGCTGTCCCAGATCGGCAAAGGAAAGAAGAAGAAAGCTGCTAAGGTGATTTCCCGAGTGGAAAGGGATGAAGCACACAACAGGGTAGTTCACATCGCCACCCCTGCAGCAGATAAAATGAGGGATGATATAACAGGCCAGGACTACAATGTCTAAACTATTAATCTCAGCCCGGCCTCCCTAGAGCAAGATATTGAGGAGTTTGAGGGGTCGAGTGCCATAATTGTTGACAGGCTGAAGAAGGAGACCCAATCTAAATGGGAGCTGAAGAGAGAAAATGAAAGATTGAGGAAATGTTTAGAAGAGGTAATGAAGCCTCTACAGTCTCTCCATCCATCCTCTTCTGCTGCTCCAGGTTTTCTGCCTAGGGAGACAATCTCCGGAATTGAAAAGATGAAGGCCTCCGCCCAAGCTGCTAACAACTGGTTGATGGATGTTTAGAAAAATGGGGATAATGCTATTAAGGAGATCTTGTCTGTGGGCAAGGATGCAGTTCGGGCAAAAGAACTGTTAGAGCACATCTTGTCTCAGGATAAGGGTGACATAGATTTCCTGTTGCAGAAGTCGAGGACTATCCTGGGGCATGGAAAAGAGCAGTTGGTTAAGGATGGAATCCTTCCCTCTTCCGGATTGGATGAACCATGGGAGTGGTTCGAGGCATTGCAGATCAGACAGAAGGCATTAAAGAAGATACAAAAATGAAGGAAGTCAATTGATGGTGACCTGACATCAGTTTATGACGGATGCATTGCCTTCTTTGAGGTGATGACAGGGAGGAAGAAGATAGCTCCCAGATATTTGAGCCATGAGCAATTGAAGGAGTGGTGGCATGAGATTTATGCCCCGGATTCTGATGGAGCTGTCACCGCCCACTTACTTGATGATGCAGCCACATACTTGGCGGTGATGGATAGATACATGGCCAGTAAGGAAGACTGGATTAAAGTTGTCGAGCGGTCCAAGGAAGAGATAGATTCAATTAAATGTCGGCTCAAGGTTTTGCCATTGCTACCTATTGCTGAGCTGGATAGAATATTCTCGAGTGTCCAAGGGACGTCAGTGCAGAAGAAAGACAAGGGGAGTGGCAGTTAATGCTCAAGTTCGAGATTTGTGCTTCCCTATTATCATAGGGCATGCATTGGACCAGACTTCCTTGAGGACTGTGCCTTGGCCGACTTGGATGATGGCATTAAATGTGTGCCTTAGTTTGTTTCCTTGGCCGACCTGTTTTGGCGGTTTTTATTATTTTGTAAAATGTTTGGCTGGGCCGACATGTTTTGGGGGAAATTTGATATAAATAGGCATTCTTGCCTCATTGTAAGGGTTAGACATTGGTTAGCTAAGCAGTAATAGAGATAAGCAAGAGCAATAGTTAGATTTTCTTAGTCTTTTCTTGAAGCAAATACTGTATCAGAACGGTTGAATTGTTGCAGCATTTGGTGATTAATACAATTGAAGACATTGTGGTTTTCCTGGTGAAATCCTTTGTGTTATTTCATCTTGCATGGTTCCTTTGTTCTATCTTTTAAATTGCTTGAAGATTTAGGGTTTAGTACTCAGAAGTAAATTAGTTTTGGTTAGATAAATGATGTTTGTGATTTCATATTTGGAATGTTTGTAGCTATCTCTGGTCTATACTCCCAGTAACTATCTGATTGTAGTAGGCTGGTAAAGTCAACCTAGACCGTATATTCAGTGTGCTTAAGTTCGATTGTAGATGCAAGTCTATGATTTGAAAATCTGTATTCCTCAGAAGATTGCACCGTTCTTGTAAGATTGCTTTGTGGGTCAAATAAGAATTGGTTAATTGAGATAGGTCCATTCCACATATATGTCATTTACATTGCTTGTCCTTGCAGTAGTTTAAATTTTATTACTTCCTTGCATCCCTATCTTTTGCTGTTTCTTTAATTATTCAGTTAGATTTAGGATTCAAGATCACCATATTGTCAGATCTGATAAATTGAAAGGATACAGTTTGCTTGTAGTAAGGTCCGATTGTGATTACCAACATTTCACATTTTATCTAAGTTGTTTTATGCATTGTTATGACCTAACACCCGAGAGACCTTGGGGTGATTTTCAGTGATTTATTATTGAAGATAACCTTTCAAGAGAGATAGGATATTATATTCTGTCTGAGTTGTTGCTGTGCAGAAAACACCATCAACAGATTGGCGCTAGAAGGAGGGCCTGAATGAGCACACTGGATCGTTTCTTGAACGCTATCTCTCCAGAGAGATATAGGAGAAATACCAGATCCACCACCAGAGAGGAAGATTTAGAAGAACTTCAATTTCCCAATAGGTCAAGGAGGACTAGAGAGAGAGGAGAATCATCATCACCCATCCCCTCACCAACATCGTCCATATCTTCACATCCTGAGGTTGAGGCTATACCTATTCCTGAGGCCGTTCCTGTTCAACAGCCCCAGCCCGTGATTAACCAACCACTACCGCCACCTCCGCTATTACCAATGGCTTTCCTTGCCAATAATCCATCACCTTTGTTCTTTCAAGCCTACAATGTTATGCCCAAGAACCCTGAACACTTCTGTTCAAAATTCCATGCTAACGACCCAAACAGGACTGCTGAAGAGCACCTGAGAATTTTCCAGACTTGCCTTAAGGACAGGGGGATAGTTCATGAGGATGTTGCTTGTAGGTTGTTCCCTTATTCACTGGGAGAAGAAGCCTTTTATTGGTATAACCATCTCCCTGCCGGTTCAATTCTTAATTGGAATGACCTTGAGAAGGCCTTTTTACAAAAGTTCCAGATTCCCATCAGTGCCAATGAGTTATACCTGCAGTTCATCAAGGTTAAGAGAGAGGTTAACGAACCCATAGCCAGTTTCAATAATAGGTTTCACCGTGCATTCACCAGATTACAAAACCCATATGTTTTGGACGATGGTACTACCCTGGGAGTATATTATGAAGCTCTGGATAGCCTAACCGCAACCTTTTTGAAATGGAGACCCAACCCTCCGGGCACCCTGACTGATGCTTATATAGAGGCTGTCAAGCTCAGTACGGATCTGAGGCAACACTTGACTGGGCCATTGCCTTCTCTGGGACCAGCTGCACATCCTAACTAGATTTAGGCAGTAAATCAGGCCCTCACCAATCATACCCCAATTATGAACCCAGTTCCCCAATTACCTATAGTACCACACCCTGGTCATCCCATGAACCAAATCTCTCCTATGACAAACTTCCCTCAACAACAAGTGAACCAACCCATGTATCAGCCACAGCAGAATAGCTTCCCTGCTTATCTGCAGAATTCTGAGGTGTTGCACCAGTCTTTGGGATCCGCCACAATGCCTATTCCCCCTCAGAGTAACCCGAACCAGATCCCTTACCAAGATCCTAATAGGGAGAGGATTGATGAAATGGCTGAACAAATAAAGAAGTTAAATCTGGAAGTGACTTACCTGAGAAATCAGAATAGTCAGTTGCAAGCTGCTCAGAAGGGAATGCAATCTAATCAGAATAGGGAGTTTTCACAAGGACAGAACTTCGACAGGGGACAGCGTAATGACAGAGGGTTCTACAATGATAGGGGATATAACCAGGATAGGGGTTACAACAATGACAGAGGTTTCAATAATGAAAGGAGGCAGAATTTTGACAGAGGCCAAGGAAGTGGGTCAGGATTTGATAAAAGGCCACCACAAGGACAGAACAGAACTTGGAATACAGGGCCCAATAATGGGGGAGTTCCTACCCCATTGGATCAGCCGGCTAATCAAATTGTTAATCAGTCTGCAAACCAACCAGTCAGTCAAGATAAGCCTCCTACTGGAGTATATCTGGCAGAAGCGGCCTTATCAGGGTGGTGCAGACTCCATAAGACAAGCCAGCATTCAGAATTGGAATGTCCAGAATTCCAAACTGCTGCTTCTATCTTTCAGTATGAGGTAGAGAACAATGTGAATGCACAAGAGATTGTTCCCTCTAACTCCTATGATTCTCCTGTGTTGGTATTGAATCATGCTCCTTTTCCAGCCAGCCAAGAAAATGTACCAGAAGAACCCGATTCCCATGAAGATGAAACAGACCAGATTTGTAATGGAGATGAGGTTGCTCGCTATTCAACGAAGAAATAAATGATAATGGCCCCCTCGATCAGGAGGAAGCTCATGTTGAAGAAGTACAGATGTTTCAGAGACAGGGATTGAGGGATATGCCTCATAGACGCCCACAGCCTGGAGGACCGTTCACCACCTCCATTCCTCCCAACAACTTCAGTACCCCTCCGGATCCTAATGCTAGCAACAATCCGTCTTATCCACATGTCTCCAAGCAGTACCTTTCGAAAGACAGACAAGCTCAGGCTGAACCACAAAAGGAAAAGATTGTTCAAGCCGGCAAGGACAAGGTGGAGGAACCACCTAAGGAAGTCTTTATTGATATGAGTGAGGAGCAGATGGCTTCATACGTTGCAGAGGAATTCAAGAAACTAAAGGTAAATCTTTCTGCATTTGAGTTATTAAGATTTCCTGCAATTAGGAAGGCTGTCTTAGGTACCTATGATGCAAATTCAAAGTTATTGGATAAGTCTTCTAGTGAATATGTCGGCCAGACTTCCAGTTTTCAGTCTGTGAACACACAAAATCAGACCCAAAATCGGATCAACCCACCTCCTGGAGATAAGGGAAAAGAAAAGGATAGAACTCAAGTGGCCCAGGTAGATACCCAGCCCACTTTGTTTCAAGGTAAAACAGAAACCCCTCCATTTTTTATCTCAGTCTGAATCTTCGGTAAGAACCTTCACAATTGTCTGTTAGATTCTGGTGCTTCCACCAATGTGATGCCTCTCGGAGTTTGTAGAGCTCTGGGAATAACACCTGCTGATTCCCAGAAGAAGGTCACTCAGTTGGACAGAACCGAAGTGAGTGTGGTAGGAGAACTTAACATGATCCAGATGCAGATAGCCTCTGATCCAAGGATCCAACAGGTCATCAACATTCAGGTGGCTGATATTCCTGATGCATACGGTTTAATTTTAGGGAGGGATTTTACGAGGGCCCTGAATGGGTATGTGTCCACTGATCACTCTCACATGTGGCTTCCATGGAAGGGGGTACCTAATCAGATCAGAATCGAGAGGGAGCCTAGAATGAAGTATATGATAACGGAATACCAAAAGACTTCAACAGAAATTCTGGTATCAGAGGTCAGAATGGGAAATTACCTGCTTTCAGTTCAATATGAAGAATCAGACGCAGAAGAGGTGCTGATGTTGCATACGATGCCAGCTGATGTTGGGACAGGGTCCAGCCATGTTGAGGTTCTGACAGAATTAGTTGAAAAAGAGGAAGAACCTGAAGACAAACAGATCAGCTTATTGGACGATTTCTAGGAATTCATTGGGCAATGTATGGAGAACCAGATTCACCTGGGAAAGAGGACAAGCTTTAAGGAGTTACTCTTACCAAATTGGTGTAGAGTCCACAATGCTTCTCATTCTGAGTTGGAATGTTGTCTGTGTCAGACAGCAGTAAAACAAGTACAAAAATGCACGAATCCAGTCCAGGTGGTTAAGGCAGACGAGCAAAATGTCCAAGGAGAGTGCGAAAATTAGAAACCTGCAATGACTGAGGTAGCTTCTAACACTGATAAACCAAAAGACAGAATGAAGAAAAGTACCACTACAGAATGCTGGACTCTCAAATTCGATGGATCCAAATCCAAGCATGGAGCTGGGGCAGGGTTTGAGCTGATCAGTCCGGAAGGTAAAAATTTCTTTGCAGCTCATAGGCTCCAATTTCATTGCACCAATAATGTGGTTGAGTATGAAGCATTAATTCATGGACTCCTTATGGCACTCAAGAAAAAGGTCAGGGTTCTACAAGTTTTTGGAGATTCAGAATTAGTAGTCAAACAAGTAAGAAAGCAGTATGCGTGTCACGATAGGAGAATGACCAACTACAGGCACAGAGTGTGGGACCTCATTGAGGGGTTTGACGCTTTTAATATCCAACTGATCCCAAGGAAGAAGAATCAAACTGCCGATTCCCTGGCACAAGCAGCCAGTACTTTGCAGCCCCTGTCTCTGTCAGGATTAAAAAGGTTCACTGTGGAATTAACTCCTGTACCATCGGTTCCTGACAATGTGACTAATTTTCAGGTGTTTGAAGATGATAAACATATCCTAGACTTTATCACAAACACAGATGTCTTTGCTTCACAGATCATTGATGAAACAGAGCCTCAAGAAGCAGAATTGGATCTAGAGGGTGTGCTGAATTTGAAGTCCAATACTATTCCAAGGGGAATGGTACAGTTAGAGAGAATTTTCGATATGGACAAAATTAGAGATCAAGAACAAGAGACAAAGAAAGAATCTGTTAGTGGACAGTGTGACACTCACAATGTGGGTACCGAGGATAATGTAAAGAATATTTTCATTGGTAAGGTCTGTACTCCTGAAGAAAGACAAGGGATAATCAAAGCCCTATACGATTTTCCAGATATAGTGGCATGGGGTTATGAAGACTTGAAGACTTACGATACATCCATCATAACTCATACTATACCTCTGAAGCCAGGCGCCAAACCTTTCAGACAGAGGCAGAGACCTATTAATGCACTGTTGGAACCACTCATACAGAAGGAAGTTCAGAAGTTGCTGTCTGCCAGGATCATATTTCCTATCAGGCATTCAACTTGGGTGGCCAATCTGGTTCCGGTAAGAAAGAAGAACGGTGAAATTAGGCTCTGTGTTGACTTCAGAAATCTGAACAGATCATCAGAAAAAGATAACTACCTAGTTCCCTCTTTGGATGAAGTGCTACAAGTGGTCAATGGATCGCAGATGATGTCCTTTCTGGATGGGTATTCAGGGTATAATCAAGTGATGGTCCAGTATGAGGACAGACATAAGACCGCTTTTACAACTAAGTGGGGAACCTTCGCTTACAGGAGGATGCCATTTGGGCTTATTAATGCGGGAGCCACGTTCCAGTGAGCTATGGACATTGCCTTCAAAGACATCATAGGGAAGTGCATTATCATTTACATGGATGATCTGACTGTTTTCTCCAAAAACAGAGGGGATCATATTTTAGATCTGCGTAAGGTGTTCCAGAAGTGCAGGGAATTTGGCATCTCGTTGAATCCCAAAAAGTGTATCTTCGGAGTTACAGAAGGCAATCTGTTGGGGCACGTGATATCAGAGAAAATAATTGCTATAGACCCGGAGAGAGTGGAAGCCATCCTGAAAATTCAGCCACCTGCCAGCAAAAAGGAGATGAAATCCTTCTTCGGTAAGATTAACTTTGTCAGGAAATTCATCACTGGATTTGCTGAGATTGTGAAGCCGTTAAATGCTATGTTGAAGCAAGATGCCAAGGTCGAGTGGACTGCAGAAGCGAAGGAGTCCTTCGCAGAGATTAAGAGAGCCATTGCCGATGCTCCAGTGTTGGTGAGTCCAGATTACAGTAAGCCTTTTTATATTTATTCCTTTGCTTCAGACCACTCATGTGCTGGGATGCTGACACAAAAGTCTGATGAGGGGAATGAGCATCCCATTGCTTTCATGAGTGCACCATTGAAGGATGTTGAGCTGAAGTACCCGAGTGTGGAGAAGCAAGCATATGCCCTGGTGCGAGCAGTGAAGAAATTTAGGCATTATATCCTCCGAAATAAGGTGTTTGCAATTGTTCCTAATTCTGCAGTTAAGTTGCTACTGATGCAAAATGAGTTAGGGGAGCGCAGAGCTAAATGGGTGACCATGCTTCAGGAGTATGACATTGAGATCCAGTCGATGAAGCTGGTAAGAGGACAAGGACTCACCCAAACCATGGCAGAGATGGGCCCTGAATTATCTGTCCATAACTATAATGTTGAAGAAGTTTCCCCAGAGGGCTGGTATGATGATATAGTCTATTATCTGCTGAATCAGCGAGCTCCTGGTCATCTTAATGCAGTTCAGAGGCAAGCCTTGAGATTGAAAAGTGATGGTTTCATGCTGAAAGGAGTTGTCCTATACAAGAAGAATCACGAAGGTATTTATTTGAGGTGCCTTGGAAGACAGGAAGCTGAAAGGGTAATGAGTGAATTTCATGAAAAATATGGTACTGGTCATGGCTCGGCGATTGCTACCACGAATCAGATTTTGAGGGAAGGATACTACTGGCCTACATTGTTTAAGGATGTCCATCATCATGTATGAACCTGCCACACTTGTCAGACTGCAGCAATAAGAGAAAGGTGTGCAACACTTCCGCTCCAACCGGTCACTGAGGTAAAACCTTTTGCTCAATGGGGTATGGACTTCATAGGTCCCATCAATCCACCATCCTCTACAGGACACAGGTATATTCTCACCATAACTGATTACTTTACAAGATGGACTGAAGCTTTTGCTTGTAGGCAGTGTACATCAAAGGTAGTAATTGATTTTCTTGAATCTATCATTCTCAATCGGTTTGGATGTCCTGTTGCTGTGGTATGTGATAATGGTCCCGCCTTTGTAGCCCTGAAATTCTCAAACTGGGCCTTTGATCATGGTATTGTTGTAAAGTTTGCGTCTAATTATTATCCCCAAGGGAATGGTCTAGCTGAATCCTCTAATAAGAACCTGTTGACTGTCATCCGAAAATTGTTAGAGAGGAACCCAAAAAGATCGGGTATTAATTCCAGCCTTTGGTTCGCTTCTTGGGCGTGATCGCACTGTGAGTTAAGTCTTCCATTGGTACTCTCCCTATCACTTAGTGCACGGTTCAGAACCGTTTTCCTATCCAACCTAAAATCCCAACTCTATGCTTTATCAACCAGCTTATGATGAGGACGATAGAGTGAGGCGAAAGTTGGTCAATCTATTGCACCTTTGAGGAAAAAAATGAGATTAATGCGCTTTTGAAAAATTTGTATAAACATCGTGGGTAGCCTAGATGGTTTGATAGGAGAGCTAAAGTCAAGGCTTTTAGGATTTCTGACCTTGTCTTGTGCTGGGATAAACCTCATGATCAAAAAGGGAGTCATGGAAAATTTGATAAATTGTGGCTAGACCCATATCAGATCGCTGAAATACTGGGAGATAATGCCTTTCGTTTGAGGACTCTCACGAGAGAAGACATACCACTGCCACACGGGTAGCACCTCAAACATTATTTCAATTCCGGGCTATTTCACCTTGCCCCGTGAAATAGTTTGGGTTGCTTACTGGTTTATTTGCTTCGCTTTATTTAGAGTAGGTTTCCTTTTGCTTTGCTTGCTCTGTTAGAGCAGGTCCATGGTTTGTCGAGCCTTTGTGTTGCTGCAATTTGCTTTTGGTCCTTTTCCTTTTTGGGAATGTGGGTGCACCTGTATGGTAGTAGTGATAAAGCCGGTCTAATGTTCCTGGTATTTCCCTTACAAGCTTTGATCTTTTTTCCAGAATATCGTGGTATGAATTCTTTAACCTATGTCATTTGTCCTTGGGTTGAAACGAAGGTCTTCTAGTTAGTCTGAACAGGAATATATTGGGGTCCTATACCTTTAATCCTTAATATACCTAAAGTTGTAAAAGTCCTTATAAGGTCTGGACAGGTGAAAAATCTTTTTTTTGCTCTAGTGCCACTGCGGTTCCCAGCCCTGAGTGTGAACTTCACTGTTCACAGGTTGAATAAAATGAGTGAAAAAGAAAGAGACATTAGCAAAAAATAGAAAAAGAAAAAAAAAATGTATTGAGAATCATGAGGTTGGAATTCAACTTATCAGGGGGATCTGAATATCTCTACCGGGGCTATAGACGCCTAACTGGCAATAGAGCTATATTTAGGAGGACCACATCGATAACCTCGTCGGGGCTATGGACGCCTGACTGGCAGCGAGGCTCTATCCAAGGTACTTTTAGAGTGAGAATCTTTACGTAGCCTGTTCATACCATGTCTGGTTCTTCTTGCAACTAAGGGTAGGTAATAAATGCATGTGCACACACTTAGACCCTGGTATAGGAATGTCTAAATAACTGGGAGTTTCTTTGTTTTACCCTAAGGTGGTGGATGGGTATCTGAGTTGAAATCCTGAGTTCTGGGTTCTTGATTCTAGTTTGTCATCGAAATGCTCAGGAGCATTTCCCCAAAAGAGTCACCATTTGTTGTGCAGTTTTTGCACACACGCCCCACTTGGAGTGGGGACCCTCTTTTTTTTTTGTGTCTTGACCTTTGGTTCTATTGGATTTATCATTCTAGGGTCTTGACATGTTGGTCTTGCTCGCTTGGACCCTTCCTTGAGGTTTTAATTGATTGAAATTAAGTTTTTGGCCAAGTCCGGGTTTTCACCTGGATCTGGGATTTTCCATCTCTGGCGGATTTTACCGGGCCCTTGTTCCTTGTCCGTTTCTGGCAGGATTCTCCGATTTCGAGTTTCTTCCTGACTTCGGGATTTTCCGGTCCTATCGGATTTTCCCGGATGCTGCCAAAATCCCGATCTTCCTAATTTCCCCGGTTTCTGCATTTCTGCGGAATCCGTGTCTCCATGCATTTTGGGATTTTCTAAAATTCCGCTTGGGGCTCAGGTTTCTGGACTTGTCAGAAATGTCTTGTCGTGCATTAATGGTTGAGGTACCTTTGCTCAGGCGGGTATAAAGTCGAATTTAGGGCATTTTGAGCATCATTCTGAGTTCACCTATTCACTTGATTTGCTATGGCGATTCAGAATTTTCATTTGAAGCTTTGAGAATTGATCCTGGTTTGTTTGCGCGAGGATTGCTTGAGTGTTGGTGCTAGTATTTCTATTGCTTGGACGTGTTTGCCGCGCGGCCGATTTTCTGAGCTCGAAATCTGTTCGCTTCGATCCATGGTATGTATTCATTGCCCTTCCGTTTGCTTGCGTGGTGATTGAGGGTTTCTTGCCTTGGGTATCGCTGGATTTGGGTCGGCCCTTGATTTGATTTTGATTTCGTATTTATAGAGTCGTGGTCTGATCCGTTTTATTATGGAACCCCCATTTTCCATGCCTTGTGAACTCCATTTGTCTGTGAGATGATATCCTTTAGACGAGATTCTGGGTCGAATTGCTTGCTTGTTCTGGGCGCGAAATGTGTCATTGTGCGAAATTAGGGTTTCCTTTGGTGTTCGGCCCAGAATGAAGGTTTTATTGTGCTTGAGCGGCCCTTGCCCCGTACCATGTTGGCGGATTTAGGTAAATCCTTAGCTATTATCTTTAAACCTTAAAGCTTGTTCTGGTTTTAATGGCGGGTGGTTTGGTCATTCGGATTAGGGCATCTTTATTTTGATGTGGAGATTCATCCTTTGCGTGCTTTCGAGGGGTCTAAATCCTTTGCGCCATGGGTCTTGTTGCTTAATCGTCGGTTTTGGGATCATTCGAGCTCGGGTAGGGAAGATCCTGTGATCATTCGAGTTTTGGTTCGC
>VDFB02286106.1:0-18797 GCA_007258455.2 Sequoia sempervirens | reverse complement strand
GATTGGGATGAGGCTGTACCAGAAAATTATATGATCACCACCTTGGAGTTGGGTCGCCCCACAGGAGCATAGATAATTGAGGAGTGTGATAACTCCTATCAGGCGTTGAAGGATAGATTGCTCAAGACTGAAGGCAAATATAAGAAATTGAAGAAAGAGCACAAGACATTGATAGGTTACGTGCAACATTTGTCTTGTCCTTGTGGGCAGGAGAATCCAGCGATTGAGCTTCCAGCCGAGTTGTCTAGAGAATCAGTTAGTGGCCTGGAGGATTTGAAAAAGATGGCACAAGAAGCAGATAAGTGGGTGGCCAACGTTCGTGTTGAAACCGAAAAGTTTATGGAGGATCTTGCTCATGCTTACCAACAAGCTTCCAGTATTATGGCACAGATGGATGCAGTCGATCATGCCTGGGGTGATGCTCATATTTATCAGAGCAAGGTTATTCAGTGTTTGGAGGCTTTGATGCATACTCCCTTGCAGATGTTGATTGATGGAGGCGTGATTTAGGAAGGTGCTAGGTATGATTTTGCCGGCTGGTACTCTTCAGTAGTCATAGGCTGTGGATTCTTTGATGCAGCATAGGCTGATTCGGCTAGAGTCAGAAAGGCCATGACGAACATTATTGATGGAGTCTTGAACACCTTAGAGGCTATCTTTGCTGGGAGGTTGAATTCTGATGAGGTGACTGCTGATAGTCTGAGGAGTAGGCTGCCACCTTTCTTTCCAGAGGTAAATACTTTTGTCCAGAATGACTTTGAGAACACCTCAACTTTCTCAAGCATTATTCAGAACACTCATGACGCATTAGTTGCTTGGAGAAAGTCATGTACGCGACATGGGCAAGCAGTCACAGTGTTAGAGTTCCAGCTTGATCACATTCCGCCAATCTCAATTCAGGAGGTTGAGGCCGTGCTTGCCAGACTCATTGATTTTGCGGCCAAGGAGAAGGAGAACGGAAATTCCCTTCTGGATGATGACCTTTTGGAGGATTGATAGTGGTCATTAATTGCCTTTGCTATTTTGGGAGTGAGTGGGAATGTTTTGATTCATTTATTGTACCACTCCCTATTCTGGCGGGTTTTGGGGTTAGGGCTGATGTGGCTTAATTTGAGCCCTCCATTTGATTGTAATCTGAGCCGTCCATTGGACTAGGCTATCTATGAAAGGGGCATCCCCCCTCATTTGTACATCGTTAGACATTAGATAGTAGAGATTAGAGACTAGAGACTAGAGCAGAGAGACTGATAGTGTAGTTGAAATAGCTTAGCATAGCATAGTTTGGAGGAGAAGGAAAGTTTTCCTTTGAGAACTTTGTAAGAGATTGTTGTGAAAACTATCATAATAAAAAGAAGCTTTCATTGATGGTGAATTTGTCTTTGTTATGAGCAGCTAGCAATATTTCTTCATCCCTTCCACTTCAAGTAGCGTAGATTAGAGTAATTTTCATTTTCATGCAAGTAGATGTTAGCTATGGATTTGTGGCGTTTGATCAAAGGCGGTTTATTTAATCCATACCACTAGCGGCTTGGCCAGTAGGATTTGCCTTGTGTGAAGTCAGGCGGAAAGCTTTACAAGCTTAACCGATTATAATTCACGTCTTGGCATGCATCGTCTTGATGGTGTCTTTATGTTGAACTGTGACTTGAAAACCTTTTACCACTCCCTTGAAGATTGCACCGACCTTGCGTAAGCTGTCCAACATGAGCCGAAGCAAAGTATGGTTGAAGTCTACTGAAATTGATCCCACGTCCTCCTTTAGTATAGAATTTAGATCTTCTAAAACCCTGCACTTATTTAAATTCAGTACAATTTCTGGTTAGTTTTAGGAAGTTCGTACCTTATTGCCAAATCATTCGCATCACTCACGAACATCCCCTTCCAATCATTAACCTTCTGTCAGCTGCAAACATTCTGAACAATTGTGTAAGTCCCCTCGTGTAAACAGCAAATCACAACGAACCAACTGAGGGTATTCTATTGCATTATCGGAACCTTGGAGTTGAGCATACGATCTTTCTTGAAATCTTAGCGCACGGAATACTTTGATCAAGAGAGAATGGAGTAGCCTTCGGATACTTTGTTTTGCTGATTGGTGCGGTCACAAAAATCACATCAACAAGTACTTGGTTGAACATTCTCATTTTTATATTTTCTTGAGTATTTGAGATAGTAAAGTGCATGCAGGAAAAGTAAGCAAGCAAATATTAAACATATAAAATATGAAAGATGCAAATATTTACCCAAAAGAGACCCAATGTGGGAGAACCCTAGAAGGTTGATACTACACTTCCTCATCTGCACTATCTTCAGTGCAAATTATCTTTTTGCCTTCTCCAGGCCTTCAAGTAAACCAACATCCTAACATTTGGAATGTTCTACAACATGTTGTGGAATTGTGGATTGCTTACTTCTTCAAACATGCTTGACTGCTGCCCTCAACTAAGTTGAGCAGTCTTCTATCTCAAAACTCCCTCTTGGTCACTCTTTGCAATCTTGGATTCCTTCCATTTCTTTTTTATCACACCCAAAAAGGGTATTTTATTGAATGGATAGAAAAAGAGATACCAAATCCCAAAGACTGGAGAAACGTTGTTGTCTATTTTATGCTTCTTATGCATTTGAAATGGGAAAAACTACCATATACATAGGCCAAAAACATTTTTGAACTACACACATACTGCCCAACTCAAATCCAGCAAGCTCACAATGAACTACCACTCCTAAACACACTATTGCTAACCCAAACACCAAGATACAGTTATAATATCAAACTGATATAATATTCAGTCATCTTCAAGTCTGAAAATTATCCTGATACAGCAAGCACAAACTTGTATGGCACCCATAAATCATTACAAACATCCAAAATACATCCTCAAAGTGGGCGAACTGAAGTTATACCTTCATGGCACCTCCAAACAAGGTGACAATGTCTCAATCAATGAAGTATTTCCATAGATTTATTTCACACACCCTTTCTGGCATGTATGGCCTGCATTAGAAAGTATGGCCCCTTCAACAAGCCCTTCAAATCTGTATGAACAGCAGATCAGCAACATGAAAGAACAACAATCAGCAAATTAAACTGTTCAAATTGGCAAAAAAATGAAATATCAAGTGGTACGCCCTGTACAAGGTAGTATGACCAGCATAGGATAAATAGTATGGCCTCCTCCAAAAACTTTCGTCAATCACTCCACAAACTCACCAAAAAGCTACAAACAACTTAAACAAACAACACCAAAATCTTAAGCATATCAAAATACATAAAAAAAATCCATCTTCAGCACCAAATTGCAAAATCTTCACTTGCAACACAGTTGTGACTTTGTGATGAAATCAAACACAGCTAGGAGGGTTTTCATCCCCAAAACTAGTATTTCTACAAGGTTTTTGTCCTCAAAAATTATGAGAACTCAGATCTCACTCAAAGCAAATAGCAAAAATGAAATCGGTAACCCTTTTCTATCCACAGCTCCCCCTTTCATAAACTTTGTTGAATGAATATAATATTAATATCTCCCTTTTGTTCCATATTCAACTTAATCTTTTAAAAACATTTTAACGTGTGCAAAAAGGTCACGTTTTTCCCCCTTGAGCCTAACACCTCCTTTTTAGCACAACTTAAAGTCACTTTTTAAACATTTAATATAAGTTGTCAATATAAAATATAAAAAGTAACTTTTGACAACTTAATTATTTAAATTATTTTCCCTTTTCCAATGTCAATTAGCTTACAACAAACTTTGGAAAATAAGCTAATGGCCAAATAATTGCTCACATGCAACGAGGGGGCGTTACATAATGTGGGAAATCGCTTCACATTTATTATTTGTAGGTATTAATTGAAAATTTGTAAAGCTAGCATGGCATTAGTCTATCTAGTCAACAATTCAACCTAATTAGTGCTAGAAAAAAATGCCAGTTCAGTCTAAAGAAAAAATAGATGAGGTTGATGTTAGAAATTCAAGAAAAATAGGTTGATAATCGTTATGATGTCAATAACCTATATTAAGCCCAATTTGTATCTCTGATCAATTATTGTGTCTGAAGATGATCTCTAGTTCCTTATATGCTAGGATTTTGAAATGAAGTCCTACATAGGACCATAACAACAATTTTATATAACTACCAAAGTCTTTGCGTGAATCTTATAATCCATTGATGATTATTTATCTATTGAGATTCAAGAAATCACGGGCAAAGATTATAAATACTTTAATAAATAAGTGCAGCAAATAAACTCATTTAGTATCAGAGTATTGTGTAAAATAATACTGTGGCAATAACAAACTTGAGAATAAAGAAACAAAAATCTTTGATTCCTAAAAGTATTTGCTGTAGCTCAAATAAGCGCCACAAGAGAATCTTGTGAAACCAAACAATATTCATTAGGACGAAAAGAAATACCTTTAACTGGTGCCAACACCACCAAAAGTGCTTCAAAAATGTTTCTTGATCTACTTCTGATCTACATCATGATCAAAAAAAAAAAGATTCATCATCTTAAACTATACATTTATATCAACTTGAAAATAGTATAAATAGCATTAATAGCATGCAAGCTTTAACTTGTGTAGGTTTAACGTTTGCACTCAAAAAAACTAATGAAGATGACATTTTCATTTTTACGGAATTTCAGATAATCCTTTATCTCAACATATCTCAAATGTAACAAAAGCCAAGGTTAATAGCTAGGTACTTGATCCAAACTTTACAATATAAACGAATTCCCCTATATTAGTTTGTAGTCATATTTTTATGACTTTAAAACTCGAAATGGAAGATAACACATTCCAACTTGTATGAAATTTCTATTTCCATTCTTTCATAGTTAACTTTGAAATGAACACCAGACAGATAAGACAGAATACCTGGATAAAATAGATCTCTTAGCCATTTCTTTTGGAATTAATGTAATGTGTGGATATGGCTAGGGTTTTAGAACAGTGCTCTCACAAGCTGTTTGGTAAGTTTTTGACAGACATGGAATTAGGGTTTATAGCGATTTGTAATTTCCCTTACTTGTGATGAAACAATGCAAAACTCTTTTTAACCCATGTTGCTACTCCTTCAATTGACTTCAAATAGCAGTTGTTATAGAGTGTATAAGCTAACTGTATATTAAAATGATCAATTCAGCATGCCATCCATAAGGAACCAGAATGAATTCAAACATGCCATATAATACAAAGGATCTTTAACCTAGAAACGACACTGAGGGGGAAACAAGTTGGAAATGACAATTGATCAACTTCCTCACCTTCCTTCAGCAATTGGGCCAATACAAAGAGCTTTAAGGAGCATGACATCTCACACTATACTGTTTCCTATCTTCCTAATGCTGATATAGAAAGATTGCAAGGAGCGTAGAGTAATTTTAGCTATGACAACTGAATGCTACTCAATAGTGCATTCATCAACTACTGCACGTCTCTCTCTTCTGCTTCTCCTCCTTCAATTGCTTAGCTTTGCTTCATCTCATGCATTTGTCATGTCCCCGAATTGGAGGTATGGTGATTTAATTAAATTATTTAATTAAGTTGTCCAAATTATTGATAATTTATTAGGATAGCTTAATTGATGATTTAATTAAATCAAGAGATGTTATTAAATTAATTATTTATTAAGTTATTCCCATAAAATAAAATATCAAAAGGGATGACTTATTATTTAATTAATTTAATAATAAAAAGTGACTTAAGTGACTTAATAATAAAATAATAAAATAATAAAGTCACTTAAGGAATAATCAAGAATCTTCTAGAAGTCTCTTGGTGATGAGGTTGAAAAAGTATAAAAAGAGGCTTGGGCTATGCATTTGGACATCTTGAGTTGAATACACTTTTCTACTACACTGCTGAAGCTGAATGCTTAGCTTATTGTTTTCCAGTCTTCGTTTGTGAAAGACCAAACCTAGCTGGTTAAGTGCCAATTTCGGTTGTGCAACACCAACCCTAGTTGGATAGTGGAGGAAGATACTTCAGTCTTTCTCATTGTGCTAATTGCAATCATTTTTGGAAGAGTTTGGGAAGTTATTTGAAGTCTGCAATTTTGTTTCAGTCTGCAGATCAGCCATGAGAGAAATTACATTTTCATTCGTTGCTCTTCAATAAGGAGATATAATTTTGTGGGCACTTGAGGGATTGCTTCCTTTGGTGTTGGCAATCATTTTCATAACAAATTCGAAGAGCTTAGAGGCTGCATTTATTTATCTAAAGTATTGCCAGGCAAGAACAAGGGCGGCTGGGTGAAAGCATCGATTGGGCCTAAGAGGAGTTCAATTTGCTTGGAATTTGATTGCTACTTCATCTTTCATCCAAGGCACTTCTTGAGGCCAGGTTCTTCACATTTCTATCATCTTCTAGCATTGCATTTAGCATAGTTATATTTGCAGCTGTAGGTGTGCATTATACCAGCATTATCATATTTTGTAATCAATGTAAATGCCAAGAGTCTTGGCCATATTTCATGAGCATTGTATTAGAAACTTCATTGCAATTAAGGAGATACAAATTGCTGGTGTCATTTGAGCAATTCAATATCATTTGTATTTAGTTTGTTAGTTTGCATACCAACTGTTTGTTAAAATACCAGTTGGCTGTAGGTGATCATTTCTCATGTTTAGATCATATATATGCATTGAATATTGTCAAAATAAGTTGCACATTCATGCTAGGGCATTGTTTAGTCAATTTAGAGTCATTTGCAAACACTCTTATTGATGTTAAGTGGAGATAAGAGCCATAAAAACAATCTGAAATTTTATATCAGTCATATGACCCTTGTATGCAAAGTGTTTGATGAAATTCCTTGAGCCTTCAATCAGCATTTTGAGGTCAGATTTGAGCAGGGTCATTACAGTGGTATCAGAGCCAAGAATCTTGCCAGCCTGTTGGGTAGATTGCACTTTGTTTCAGCTACTTGATTGCAGATCAGAATTTCTGTTGGTTAAGAAATGGTCTCCAAAGAAGAAATAGAGATTGCTTTCCAAGAATACCGTGCACTTCCACAATGGATCAAAAATGACCTTCCATTTGTTGAGTATATGGAGGATCCGGAATATTATCACAAGCAAGCAAGAAGTCCAATGACATGTGAGCAGTCAAGGATGAATGACATCTTGAATGCCTTGCTAGAACAACAAGAACAAAGCTTGAAAAGGATGAATAAAATAGCTGAAGAATGGAACAAGAGGATGAAGAAATATGGTGAGACATCTAAAAGTCTCCATGGTGAATTTTCAGCAGCTAGTGATCAGCTTGTTGTTGGTCCTAAGGAGAATCGCATAGTGGAAGATGCGGAGTACAAGACACTTCATGAGGACTTCAAGAGTAAAGAAGAGCAAGTGATGATGGAAGACAACTTGGAGCAGCTACATGAAGATAAGTTTTCTTGTGACGTTTCATTGAGTGAAGAATCAGATTGTGGTTTAATAAATGAAGATCCATTGAAGATTCAAAATGTAGAGGTGTTTGAGATAGTTGATCCTTTACTTAGTGGAGCAGCCACTAGTGATTCAACTATACATAATGAAGGTGACACTCTACAATGGCATGATATGATTACAGATTGGTTTGAAGACAGCAGCATGATGTCACATCATTCTCAAGAGATAGGAGCCTTGGTTCATGATCAAGCCAATGACATGATAGCAAGCATGGATGGCAGCCATACACCAATTGCTGGACATGAAAACATCAAGCAAAAAAGGACTGATTTTGTTTATTTTGGCATAGAAGAAGTAAGGAGGTTTGAAGAGATGATCAAAGAATGGATGAGGAAAGCCCAAGAGGCTAAGTTGGTGGCTGCCAATGCAAGAAGACATCTTCAAGAAGTCAAAGCAAAGGTCACTCTCATTAACATTTCAAGGCAAAAAAGGATTGACAACATTAGAAGACTTCTTGAATCTAAAAATACATGTTCTTCTAAGGAGGATGATGAGATGTGCTTGGTTTCAGGCAAGAGGAAACAAGGACAAGTTGAGACTTCTTCATATGAGGTTGAAGTTGTTCGTAGCTTGGAGACTAAGCTGAAGATGAAGGAGGATGATATTATTGCAGCCCTATCTCATCATGACAAGATGCACAAAAGAATTGAGGAACATTTGTGGGCAGTTCAGTTAGAGAGAAGACAAAAGGGGATTGGAGCAAAGTCTTCTCTTGATGATTTGCAAGTTGTCAAAGAAGGTATGGAGATAATGAAGACAAATTATTTGAACCTTCTTTCAGATCGTGACCACCTTGTTAGCTTTGTTAAGGAGGATTTGATTTCTGTAATGTCCCCATTTTGGCCATACGCTCTTCTTTGATTCATCAGTCTATTCCGGAACCCGTAGACTGGAATGAGGTGAAATTAGGGTTTCTTGGCTTGGAGTTTTGTGGCATTTCATGTTATTTACTATTTTTAGTAAATGCTAGTTGTGGCAGTTGCAGTTGTCCATTCTTAGTCCTTCTCAGTTGGAGCAGTTGTTATTATATTGGCTTGGTCTTCAGAGAGCTTTATTTGGTGAAAAATATTTAATTAAAGGCATTATGTTTTAATTCACTGTTGACACCCCCTTGGCCTAAGGAGATAACTTAAGTTGTTTTTAAAAGTGGGGCCATGAAGGGTATGCCTTCATAAAGAGCTTTATTAATTTTATTAAGAACTTTATTCCTTGAGCAAAAGTGGACGCCACTTTTATATTATTTGAATAAAGTGAAATTCTTGGAGGCTTTTGGGACGCCACTTGAGAAGTTGATTGGTCTTTGGGAATGGGAAAGGTCTCTTGTGTCTTTTGAGCTGCTTCTCAGGCAATTGAAGAGTTTTGGTGAGCTCTTATTTATTGAAGGCTTTTGCTCCAGCATTTCATCCATGAAAATTATGCTAAAGTTATGCTGTCGAAATGACAATTGTCATATTGCTTCGAGGATGTCTACCTCCTAGCCTTTTCATCCAATTTCGTGTTTGCAATATAACACCTAGTTGGTTACATTGCTGCTTCTCAACATCAGACTAGCAGATTGAGCATCAAAGATTGAAGATTTAAGAGTTTTTTCACAGTTCTGGCTTCCTGGTTTTTACATAGCTGAAGCTGATTTTTGTTCATATCTTTTGGAGTGAATTTTTATATGTTCTGGGTATTTTGGCAATCCATCTGTTGACTCAAGGCGCCACTTTCCACAAAGTATTGGAATTTAATTCCAAGTGTTTATTTTTATCTTGCAAAATCGATTTCTTGAGGAGGCCGTACCATTTTGATGGGCATTGGGATGCGTGCTAAATAAATGGGAGTCTTTCTGGATGGTTTCTGATTTGCATCTTGGGCGCCCCTCTTCTAGAAAACATCTGCAACTGATTTCACATCATTCGGAGGTAAATTGATCAACTTATGAGCATTTTTATGATTTCACAGTTTGCTGGTTGAATTTCCAGAATTCTGATTTTTATATCAGATTGTTGCAACTTCCAGTTTATGATTATTTACTTCAGTATTTGAGAGTTAAATCATTGTAAAAGTTCATGCTAATATCTAAGGTTCATTCCTTATCAATGTAATTTGTAATTTGCAGAGTTTACTTTGTAAGGTTGAGATTAAGCATTACTAATCCAACCAATCTTTTAGTTCTGCAATTACTTTTCTGTTCTATCATTAAATTACCCCTGGATGGTTTACCGCCAGTGTGGACAAACTGTTTTGTAACTCTCTTATACCCACTTCAAAGTGGTGAATTCCCACAACTCTGTGGATGCCCGCCGCAGCGGAAGAAGTGCTTTAATTGTACTCTCTTTCCCCCCACTGTTTGGTGGTAGTGTGGAAATGTTTCTCATGGCTGGTTATCCGCCTATCAGTTCTTAATTTCAATTTTCAACACTCCGTCATATGTTAGCACCTCGCCCTCAGTGGGATCTTGAGTGCACATTCTTGACGTTGAGTAGTTTTCATTCCAAGTTCAATTTTCAGTTTGATGCTAACGCTAATCCAGTTATCTATCTCTGGTTATGTTGTGTAATTCTTTCGAAAAAATTGGTTAGCATATTTCAGTGGTATCAGAGCAGAAGACCCTGCCATCCTGTGGCAAATTTGCAGTTGTGTATCAGATGAGTGACAGAGATCTCCGGTACTACACCGATAGTCAGAGCAGATTTTAGTTCAGCTCCTTGTGGTATCCAGAAGTTGGCAGTTAGGCATGGCTAATGAAGAAGAGATGAAGTTGGCAGAGACTCTCTTTATGGCTGGAAAGAGACTTGGTAAAGAATTTCAGTCAAGAGAAGATGAACAAAACATTCTTCATTTGTTAGAACAATGTTTGAGACAAGTGAAGCAATCACCTTCAGAGAAAATGGAGTTGGCACTAGCTCCTACAGTGAATTTTTTGAATCAGCCCTATTGGTTGGGGCATCCTGATGAAGAAACCAAGCTACTGATTTCTTCCTGTTTCATGGAGATAATAAGAATTGTAATTCCCCAATTGCCCTATGATGTCGAAACTATGAAGACCATATTAAATATGATAGTGGAAAGTTTTCAAGACCTTGATGAAATTGATAGCAATCAGTACTCCAGAAGAGCTACTATATTGAAGATGTTTTCTGAACTCAAAACAAGTATTTTGCTGGTTGAATTGGGTATGCAAGATCAAATATATTATTTGATCCATTACCTCTTCATTTCAACTTGGAGTGAACAAGAAGAGGATGTAGTTGCAGCAATGAGAAACATTTTAATTTTAACTATCAATGAGATGGATGACATTCCAAAATCCGTCTTAACTTTTCTGTTTAATATTCATGAACAAGAAGGAAAGGATTCCTCTACTGCTGGTATGTTGATCAGAGATTTGTTCATTCAGTGTGATAGAAAATTGAAGCCACACATGAGGAAGATAGAGCAGAAAAATGAGGTAGTCATTAATGCAGAAGTCGGAAATAAAATATTGTTTCTCAATGATTGTAAGGTTGTTTCTCAAGAAATACCTATTGATATGCAGTTGTCCGCACATGCTGAGGGTGAGTGTAGGGAGGCAACATCAATTTTGAATACATATGAAGAATTTATGACAAGTGACCAAGAAGATTTCTTTGGTATGTATGTGAATGCTAATGATAAAATCAGCAACACATCTATTCATGATGGGGTTGTTGAAGATAAAAATGATAAATTAATCAAAGCAGCCAGCTTTGATGACTCTTATTTCCAGTATGATGATAGTGGTGAAGGCGGTAGTGAGCTTGATCATCAAACTAAGCTCTTGGAGGAAGTTACTGATGAAGATTTCAGTTTGAATGGAATGAGGAGTGACTCATTCAATGAGTCAACAATCCAAGAGGAGCATGGAGATCTTGTTCCTGTTGATCATTACAATCAACCCTTTTGCATTTGGGATCCTGGTGAGATGGCACCAAGGTATGTTAAAGAACTTGAGTGGGATAAATTTCCCTTTGATCCTGATAAAGTTCAAAATTCATTTTGTATTGCAAGCTATGAAGTCATTGGAGAAGACGTTGTCTTTGATGAAGAAGCTTGTTTGGCAAAGCTCCATAAAGATTCCTTTGAGGAAGCTGATTTTGAGAATCAAGTCAAAGAAAATAAATCAGAAAAATTGATGTTTGATGAGCAAAGCTTCTTTGCTGATTTTGATCATGGTCCTAAAGAGCTGCAAGTTTTGAAGGATAACTTAATGGTTTCAGAAGAGAAAATTGTTAAAGCATTATCAAGATTTGATAGCACACACAATTTTGTTGAAGAACTCTACTGGAAGTCACAGTTTGAAGAGAGACAAAATGGAGTTAAAGGAGTCACTCTTTCCAAGTTGCAAACTATCAAAGAAGCATTGGAATCATTAAAGATAGATTATTTGCATTTGCTCTCAGATAGGGATAATGCCATTAAGTTTGCAGAAGAGACCTATGATGCCTACCAAGAGAGGGAGAAAGAGGTTGATCATCTTTACCTTGATCTTTCCTTAGCTCATCACTCTTTATGCAAGGGAGAAAATCAAACTCCTATTGCAGCCACACTTGAAGGACAAGAAGTTGATACAAGGATTATGGAGATCAAGCAAATAGTTGAAGGTATTAATGAACTCCATAATGATGAAACCTTGCTTAATTTTAAGGAGATTCATGAAGATGATGGTAATTGGAAGGTAAATCAAGAGTGTGAACTCTTGAGTTGGGAAGAGAACTTGCCTCAAGAAGTGATAGCTTGCAGCCATGAGCTTGAATCAACAAAGTGCATGTTAGCGAATGTTCAGTTGGGTATAATGGAGGTAGGAGACCAGCTAGTTGATTTCAAACTTCTCAGAGAATGTAGGGACGAGAAATATTCTGTGATTGATAATCCTCCAAGCTTGCTTGTAAGTGAATGCATAAGAGGTTTAGAGAATTCAGTTTCCATATGGGAAGTATTGATTCATGACGACTTCCCCATCTTTGACACCAAGGTGTTAAAACATGTTTTGGTAAGACATATTGTTTACATGCCTGACAGTTTATCCTTTGGATTGAGTAATGCTCACACTATCCTGTCTTGGGAGAAGGATTTGAAGACGATGTTTGTTTCAGGCTCCCTTGTTTTTGAAGCTTTCTTGGATAGACTTCAATGGTTTACCAAAGAAGTCAATAATTTTTTGGGTGTGCAATTGGAGTTGATTGGCACTCAGGAATTTGTTGTGAAAAATCTTTTGGGGTATGGTAGGAAGGTTCATTGGAGGGATAAGGATCAAACTTTCAAAATTAATGGTGTTTTTTCCTTTCTTACCAGCCACTTGATGATTCCATTTGTTTACCA
Source organism: Sequoia sempervirens (assembly GCA_007258455.2). NCBI lineage: Eukaryota > Viridiplantae > Streptophyta > Pinopsida > Cupressales > Cupressaceae > Sequoia > Sequoia sempervirens. Next base: position 6,019 of record VDFB02286106.1, on the reverse strand, counting down.
ACAAATGGATTGGAGAGAAATTTTGAGCAAAGAATGGTTCTTTGCTGTAATGGAACTCTTAGAGTGGGTGTTTCCACCCTTGTGTTCAAGCAATTTGGTCAAGATGAATGTGGATTTTCAATATTGCAGCAGTTGTTCCTACTCTTGTTTGCAGATTACTTTGAACTCTAATGTTGAGTCTTTCATTCTTGATTTGGTGGTAGCTGCTGGTCACTCCATTGCAACAGCAACGAGTGAAGATTCTAGACTTATTACTCATGAAGTTTGGGAGAAAGTTGAACCTAAACAAATTATTTACTTTCTTAACAATCTATCTCTTGAGTTGAGTGATATTTTGGCTCATCCTAGTTCTTTGAGGGAATGGGAATTGAGGACAACTTTTGTTTTGCGCTCCATTAATGTTGATGTTTTCATGGGTGGGCTACATGGGTTTATCAAAGAAGACTCTAAATTCTTGAGTTTGCATTTTGCCTTGATTAGTACTTGGAGAAGTGTTGTGTACTATTTCAGATGCATTGGAAAACATTTTCAGTCGAGTATCCATGTTTGGAATCCTCAATATGGCTTGATGGAGATTGTTACAACTAGAAAGAGAAATCTTTGGAGAGATAAGAATTTAATTTTCAGATCCTCCGATGATGTCCCCATCTTCGCCAATCATTTGAAGGTTCTTTTTGCTCATCAACTGGTGAATTGGAGAGATATTTCGAACAAAGGATGGTTTAATGTTGGTTTGGAGTCTCTTGAGAAGATGTTTTCAGCCTTGGTCATGAGCAATTGTTCTATTATGGACGCTGATTTTCAGTATTGCAGCAACTGTTCAGTTCATTGCATGATGATTTTCCTAAAATCAGATTTTGAGAGGTTCATTTCAGTTTTCATAGGCAGCTGGTACATTCATTCTTCCTCTTCTCAATCTTTTTTCAGTAATGGTTTATGGCCTCAAAAGTGGGAAATGATGCTCCATAGTGATTTGGACCAGATTTGGATAGTGTTTAAGTTCCTTTCCAGTGATTTACTCTATACAATTTCTTGCACTAGTGTTTGGGGCAGCGAACCCTTGCTTGTTTGGGTTCAACTATTTGAGACTTTTGAGATTTTAGTGGGAGTTTTCATAAATTTTCTTGCATATATTAGAATTATTCAAAAGAGGCATTATACATCCTTGAGGAGCTTTGATGATGCGGCTGTTATGAACATGCAAAGGGCTGTTTATTCTTTTACAAATAGCTATGATGGAGTTACATTTGTTGTTGTGATTTGGTTTGACGCTTTGAGCAGTGATGTTGATGAGAATATCTTTGAGTTGTTTAGAGTAATCTTCTTTATTCTCAGGATGGTGATTGACATTAACATCGCAGATGTTAATTCCTCAGAGTTTATTGGGCAGGAGATGCTGCTACATTTTGATTCCATTCCTTCCATGTTTTTCAGTTTGAATTTTAGGCATGTTATCTCCTTGAGGTTGCAGGGATGGTTTGTGCAGTTCTGGTGCAGTGATTTCATTTGTGTGATCAGAGTAGAGCAGCATCAGCATGATGGAACCTTTCCGAGATGGACTTGGGACCCCGGGATCCTACATGTTTGGTGGGATCAGTTTGGAGTGTTGTGGCATTGCTTGAGGACAAGCAATTTTGGGAAGGGCGGACTGTAATGTCCCCATTTTGGCCATACGCTCTTCTTTGATTCATCAGTCTATTCCGGAACCCGTAGACTGGAATGAGGTGAAATTAGGGTTTCTTGGCTTGGAGTTTTGTGGCATTTCATGTTATTTACTATTTTTAGTAAATGCTAGTTGTGGCAGTTGCAGTTGTCCATTCTTAGTCCTTCTCAGTTGGAGCAGTTGTTATTATATTGGCTTGGTCTTCAGAGAGCTTTATTTGGTGAAAAATATTTAATTAAAGGCATTATGTTTTAATTCACTGTTGACACCCCCTTGGCCTAAGGAGATAACTTAAGTTGTTTTTAAAGTGGGGCCATGAAGGGTACGCCTTCATAAAGAGCTTTATTAATTTTATTAAGAACTTTATTCCTTGAGCAAAAGTGGACGCCACTTTTATATTATTTGAATAAAGTGAAATTCTTGGAGGCTTTTGGGACGCCACTTGAGAAGTTGATTGGTCTTTGGGAATGGGAAAGGTCTCTTGTGTCTTTTGAGCTGCTTCTCAGGCAATTGAAGAGTTTTGGTGAGCTCTTATTTATTGAAGGCTTTTGCTCCAGCATTTCATCCATGAAAATTATGCTAAAGTTATGCTGTCGAAATGACAATTGACATATTGCTTCGAGGATGTCTACCTCCTAGCCTTTTCATCCAATTTCGTGTTTGCAATATAACACCTAGTTGGTTACATTGCTGCTTCTCAACATCAGACTAGCAGATTGAGCATCAAAGATTGAAGATTTTAAGAGTTTTTTCACAGTTCTGGCTTCCTGGTTTTTACATAGCTGAAGCTGATTTTTGTTCATATCTTTTGGAGTGAATTTTTATATGTTCTGGGTATTTTGGCAATCCATCTGTTGACTCAAGGCGCCACTTTCCACAAAGTATTGGAATTTAATTCCAAGTGTTTATTTTTATCTTGCAAAATCGATTTCTTGAGGAGGCCGTACCATTTTGATGGGCATTGGGATGCGTGCTAAATAAATGGGAGTCTTTCTGGATGGTTTCTGATTTGCATCTTGGGCGCCCCTCTTCTAGAAAACATCTGCAACTGATTTCACATCATTCGGAGGTAAATTGATCAACTTATGAGCATTTTTATGATTTCACAGTTTGCTGGTTGAATTTCCAGAATTCTGATTTTTTATATCAGATTGTTGCAACTTCCAGTTTATGATTATTTACTTCAGTATTTGAGAGTTAAATCATTGTAAAAGTTCATGCTAATATCTAAGGTTCATTCCTTATCAATGTAATTTGTAATTTGCAGAGTTTACTTTGTAAGGTTGAGATTAAGCATTACTAATCCAACCAATCTTTTAGTTCTGCAATTACTTTTCTGTTCTATCATTAAATTACCCCTGGATGGTTTACCGCCAGTGTGGACAAACTGTTTTGTAACTCTCTTATACCCACTTCAAAGTGGTGAATTCCCACAACTCTGTGGATGCCCGCCGCAGCGGAAGAAGTGCTTTAATTGTACTCTCTTTCCCCCCACTGTTTGGTGGTAGTGTGGAAATGTTTCTCATGGCTGGTTATCCGCCTATCAGTTCTTAATTTCAATTTTCAACACTCCGTCATATGTTAGCACCTCGCCCTCAGTGGGATCTTGAGTGCACATTCTTGACGTTGAGTAGTTTTCATTCCAAGTTCAATTTTCAGTTTGATGCTAACGCTAATCCAGTTATCTATCTCTGGTTATGTTGTGTAATTCTTTCGAAAAAATTGGTTAGCATATTTCAATTTCTTCTAGGACATGCACATTGGATGTCAGTATGGGTTCAACTTCTTTTCAGGGAGTGGATGGCATTCATGGTAGTATCCTTCTCACTCCTGATAGTGAGTTAGGGAAATTGCAGTTGCTTTCCAAGGGAGGTCTTGATGACTTTGCACAGTGGAAGTCCATGGGTGTTGAGATGGAGGGACTTCCGGATATGACATTTGAGGCACACCAGCACAGTCTTTGGAGTCAACATGGTGAGTCAGATATACAGGTTTGGGATCCAGGTGGCTAGTGGACAGGTGCAGTGGATTCTCCATTCGGGCATCAGATGTTTTGGCAGTCGAGTTGGATTAGCAGTGCGGATTGCTTGAGGGCAAGCAATCTTTGGGAAGGGAGGACTGTCATGTCCCCGAATTGGAGGTATGGTGATTTAATTAAATTATTTAATTAAGTTGTCCAAATTATTGATAATTTATGAGGATAGCTTAATTGATGATTTAATTAAATCAAGAGATGTTATTAAATTAATTATTTATTAAGTTATTCTCATAAAATAAAATATCAAAAGGGATGACTTATTATTTAATTAATTTAATAATAAAAAGTGACTTAAGTGACTTAATAATAAAATAATAAAATAATAAAGTCACTTAAGGAATATTTCTGGAATCTTCTAGAAGTCTCTTGGTGATGAGGTTGAAAAAGTATAAAAAGAGGCTTGGGCTATGCATTTGGACATCTTGAGTTGAATACACTTTTCTACTACACTGCTGAAGCTGAATGCTTAGCTTATTGTTTTCCAGTCTTCGTTTGTGAAAGACCAAACCTAGCTGGTTAAGTGCCAATTTCGGTTGTGCAACACCAACCCTAGTTGGATAGTGGAGGAAGATACTTCAGTCTTTCTCATTGTGCTAATTGCAATCATTTTTGGAAGAGTTTGGGAAGTTATTTGAAGTCTGCAATTTTGTTTCAGTCTGCAGATCAGCCATGAGAGAAATTACATTTTCATTCGTTGCTCTTCAATAAGGAGATATAATTTTGTGGGCACTTGAGGGATTGCTTCCTTTGGTGTTGGCAATCATTTTCATAACAAATTCGAAGAGCTTAGAGGCTGCATTTATTTATCTAAAGTATTGCCAGGCAAGAACAAGGGCGGCTGGGTGAAAGCATCGATTGGGCCTAAGAGGAGTTCAATTTGCTTGGAATTTGATTGCTACTTCATCTTTCATCCAAGGCACTTCTTGAGGCCAGGTTCTTCACATTTCTATCATTGTCACGTCCCTTCTAGTTGACATCTCTCCGACACGATTAGCCTATTATGCGACCCTCGTGAGGCGATAGATTGGATAGAGGGTCTTGATGGAGCTTGGCTCAGCTTCAGATGTCAGTATTTGATCAGTTGGCTTTCGTTCGGGCTTATTCGGACACTTCTAGCCTGAGTTGCTATTTTTAGCAGTATCTGGCACTCAGCGTGGGACCCTGCTATTTTTAGCAGTATGGATTGTTAGCGTTCAGAATCACTTCATTGTTCGTCAGCTTCAGACGGTTCGTGCATCGGGTATATATCGAGAGAGATATTAATATTTAATTGAATTAATTAAATATTAATTAACTGGAGCATATAATATAAAGTTGTAATATTTTAATATTACGACTTAATTGATTTCAGTGAAGGGGTCGCCCAACATTGGGAGGGGCCATTTGAGATTATTTTTATAATCAAAAATTACATTGAAGACTATTGAGAAATGAAATAATAAAAGTTCGAATTATTTTAATGATTCCCTATTATTGAGGAATTCGCACTTTTCATGTGTATAAGCCATTTGCTTGGAAATTCGAGCCATTCATGATTATTGATTATTGAAAATTGTTGAAGTCTTCAACCAGAGCACGGAAGCCTAGGGTTTCAGTCTCAGTGCATTGGGGAACGAGCCATCTCCAGTGAGAGCGATTCAGAGGGTGTGAAATATCATCCGATTTATTGCCAGGCAGAGGGATTTCTTCATTCAGAAGAAGTTACAGAGCTCCACAGACAATAAATTATTCAGGGTTTTGTTTAGCAATTCATCCAGCAAGGTTTCTAGAGTTGAGGCGCATATACTCTCAGAACTGGAGGTTACAGAGGAAGCCGTACTTTATTTATTGGTGGCTGCTTTTTACAGGCCGTACAATCCTGTACTGGCGTACCATTTCAGAAAAGCCGTACTTTTGTTTCCAGAGCAAATCGCTTTCAGTCTTCATCATCTGGCTTCATTTATTAGGGCGCAAATATCAAGAGAGTCATTGCGTAGCATCTGGCAGAGGAGGAAGTGGTTATTCATCTCAGCCGTACCTTTGCAAGAAGATCATTTATTGCTGCAGCAAACCAGGTTTTCATAAATATCATTGCTTTTTTATTTGCATGTAACTGGATCTCATTTGTAATAAGTCCAGAAGTTAAATAAATAGACTGGCATCATTATTTGCAATAGATTCTGTTGTTCTTAGAGTTAAAAGATTTTATTTAGATTTTATATCATTTACTTGCAAAATCGCATTACTTCATTCATGCTCAAAAACACCAAAAAGACCAAAAACTTCAAAATCAAACAAAAAACAGTCAGAAACAGAAATAAGGGGAAACAAGGGGTTTC
>VDFB02286105.1:0-41646 GCA_007258455.2 Sequoia sempervirens | reverse complement strand
ACCACATAACCAGCTGTGCTGACTAGGATGGGAACATCACACCCTGTCACAGATTTCTATCTTCATGTTAGAGGATGTGGGAGGATTTTCAGATGATGATGGGGATGTACTTTATTTTTCAAAGAACAGGTTGATACGCAACCACTTCTAACTATTGATTGGTTTGCCAAGGAATTCACATCTGTTAAGGAAAGGTCAAGCAGAGTTGTCAATAACATCATACTATACTTGGAAAGCAAGAAGACAAGGAGGGCAACCATGCCAAATATAGAGCCGCCACAGGTGGACATTTCACTACCTTCCACATCAAAGACAACACCCAAACAAAAGAAAAGGAGTAATCCTCCGAAGGGAAGCAAAGTGTTTGGGAGTTCAAAAGGAAAAGCATTAGTTGCCTTTTTGGACCAGCAAGAAACACATGTGGGAATTGCCACAAATTCAGTTGATAACATGCCAGAAGCAGAGATATAGCCTCCCATGCCATCATCAACACCACAACAGTCTCCAGTTTCGGTTCACATTGACTTGGAGCTAGACTCACCGCTGCGTAGCAGTGCTTCCACACATGCACACTCATTAGAAGTTCCTATGACTAGCATCGATCCTTCCAGTGAGATTAGTCAAAGCTCATTTTGGCTTGAGAGTCAGTTGGGTTGGAAGAGGAGGCAGCCATCTTACAAACTGGACTTCTCATATTTTGATCATGTCTACCAAGACATGCCAGACAAAAGGATAAAGAAACAAGTCCATGTTGAGAGGAACGCTGACAAGGAAATCATAGTTGAGACCATAGCACTGCTAGAGGACAAAAACTTGGACGAGGTAGAGGTTGAAGACTTCGCCTTGATAAAGGTCAACCTTGGTAGGAGCACACACCAAGCAGATGTTGAATTCCTACAGGTTGCGACTGAGAGCGTAAAAGAAAGAATCATAAAGGACAGAGAAGATAAAGCAGCCCTCAAGGCTGAAATTTAGTAGCTTCCCCAGTATATCTCCAACCTTATGCACAGTACTAAGAATGTCACCGCCTTGCTCTTGCAGATGTTAGAGTTACCAGCAGAGCAAAATCAGCTGGTTGTATACGGGAAGCACCTGAAAGACTGGGAGGAGGAGTTTGTCACAAGGGGACGCTTCATACTTGTAGAATTGTACCAATTGAGGTACAACGTTGATGAACTTTGCCTACAGATCCACGATTTAGAGTGAGACTTGGCAGTAGACAAACCACGGGATGAGATCATGATCTCTCATCTGAGGACGACATATGACTCGGTCACTGATGAAGAAGATAAGGAAGCTATTTTTACTTCGAGAACACAATTAATCTTCAAGGCAAAAATACATGAGACAATTGCTTTAGAGTTGGCCGAGTGCAGAAAACAGGTGACTAGTGCTATTTAGTTCGTGAAAACTTTCATATCATGAGTCCCCTGCCAGTATCAGCATGAGAGTGGTGAGTACGTCGAGCTCGCCAACGTGCAGTCAGAGTTGCAGGTGCTCATTCATGGTATTTTCAGCGGTGATTCCTTTGACTGTAAGTTGGATTGACTCACAGTCATGTCAACATTATTTGATGAGGTGACTAAGACTAGTGGAGAGTTGCATAGTTAGATCACGGGTGGTGAGGAGATGCTGTGAAGACATAGAGTGCTTCAAAAGAGTGTCAGTGCCCCAAATGGTGATGTAGTCAACGACCTCATGGAGGGGCTAATTGCCCAAGACCATGATTAGTGAGCTTCAAATCAGGACGTCCCACCTTTTCAGGATAGACATTAGACACAACAGTTATCTCGATGCTTCTTTCCGAGTTAACTCGTTGATCCACATATCATGGCATGTCTACCACTTTGGTAATCAAACCCTTGATAAAGAAATGGAATAAAATAAGCAAGGAATGATGAATAAATAACATGCAAATATCACGAACTCACCAAACCCTTGTTGTTGAAGTCTGAAGATATGTCAATGGTTGCTCCAAGATGCTTGATAATTGCTTGATTAAATGATTAAGGATGCTTGAATGCTATGATGGATGCCAGGATGATTGAATGGATGAATGGGGGTTAAAATGGGTACAAAAACACTTATTTCTACACACTTATGCCCTAATTTCATGAAAATACAACATCGTAGGATGACCTAAGGTCTTAATGAAAAAAAACCCAAAAGAAATTAGAAATTATTTTGAATTTGGTGCCAAGAGTGACTCATTCCCCACCCATGGTAAATGGGTCCCACTAAAGGAATGCAAGTGGGTGTTAGGGATTAAGTTGAATTTAATGTACAATTGGAGTTTGCATGTAGTTTTCAGTTTCCGTTAACTGATATTAGTTGTCAGTTAACTTGCATTAATAAGGACGTGCATGTTGCACATCTCCATTTAGTTTAGTCTTGTTCCGGTTAACTGATGGTAGTTTTCCAGTTAACTGCATAGTTTCATTTATTTAGGTTTAGCAATAAATCTTGCATGCTTGCAAGACTAAGTGTTGACTCAAGGTGATTTTAGGGTTCCCTACACCTTTGATGTCTATAAATAAGAGCACTTTGCTCATTTGTAATTAACTTTTGCACGTAATAGCATACATGCTGAGACACCTTGCCTGTAGTATTGCTGTTCAGTATCTGTTCACAACCTTTAATGGTGATAATAAATAGCTGAGCTGCCTTGCTTGAATGTTATTGTTATTGTACTGGTTTTGTTATTGTACTGGTTCACTTAGATTAAATATAATTGTTGGTTTGATCGTTTATTGCATGCGTGTCTCGTCTATACAATTTGCTGTCCCAGTTATTATTTCATGTTGTGATTAATAGGCTTTGTTTCATATCTACACCTTGGATAGGTGTTGTTATCTCCTTGGGAATTTAGAAGTGAAGCTTATCGTGTGTTGTCGTGATTAATAATCTTTGTTTCATATCTACACCTAGGATAGGTGCCATCACCTCCTTGGGAATTTAGAAGTAGAGATTATCGTTTGATGTTGTTGCCAATAACCTTTCTTTCAGCCTACGCCTCGGATAGGTGTCGTCACCTCCTTGGAAATCTTGACTTAAAGATTATCGTATAACCAATTCCCTGCTCCTAAGTCCTCATGCTTTGTTTCTTGAGGAAATAGTATTTAGCCTAGTTGTAGTTAAAGATCTGCAAAACCAGAGAAAATCCTTAGCTGCAATGTGTTTGGTTTCTTAACCTTGTGCCTCTACCAGCTGAGTCAAAAAGATAGGATTTAGATCATTTACTTTTTCATGCATATTAGCACAAGAGGGAGCTTCCCCTCCTAATTTGAAGAGCAGTCATTACGCACTATGCATAGCTGTCCGTTGCCAATTCATACTCCAGAGGTGTGAATTGTAACGCCAACACCCATCTCACAAGTTTTTTCAAGAGCTAAAAGAATAGCTTGAACTTCCATTTGGTTGTTGTTGGTGATTTCCATAGCAACAAAGTTAGTGGTGATCCCCATAGCAACAAAGTTAGTGGTGATCCTCATAGCAATAGAGAAGAAAAAGTGACAAAGGGGGAGATTGTTGGAAATATTGTCATTTATGTCAAGTTGAGAAGGTAGAAGGTTCATCATACACATCAGCAAAGTATGTAACAGTTATATGTCAAGAATAAAAACAGATTTCAATGGTAAAATCTTCAGATTACATCAGTGTTCCACGGGGACGCGTCCCCCCCAAAAATCATCGCGTTTCCTAGAGGGGGACGTCTTGGAGACTTGGGGACTTGGGGGGGGGCGTCCCCCCATCAGCCCACCACCAGCGCCACCATCCCACCACCAATGTCGCTGTCTCCAAGATGCTGCTAGGACTTTGAGGATGTTGGGGTGTCCTCAAGGCATCTAGGGACTCCTAGTTGTCTCCAAGATGCATAATTCTTATACTTATACATCTTTTTATAACTATTTTTTCAAGTACTATATGTATTTCAACACCCTACCGCCCTCCCGCCGCCGTCCCCCTGCCGCCCCCAAACTTAGACCCCTTGTCCCCACGTCCCCGAAACGTGTCCCCTACCGTCCCCCCGTCCCCGTCCCCGAAACCTCGTGGAACACTGGATTACATAGTTATGCAAACAAATTGTACAGATTGAAGATAAATATGATATGCTTGAAGAGATAAAATATCGATATGCTTGAATTACTAAACAAATTAGAGCAGAGTCATGAACAGATTAAAGTGCAGATCAGATAACCATATCGATCATGAATAAATCAGAACATTGAGTCAAGATTTAAGTAAATCAGAAATAATTAATTAGAATGGTGAGAACGATTATCTGAAGAAAATCAGAGAAAGTCTAATAACATAGGCGATTCTCCAAGCAATTTAATAAATCAAGAAGAATAAAACAAGAAGTCAAGAAGAATAAGACAAGGCTGAAAAAAGACAAAATTAGAATAAGACAAAAATGAAAAAGACAAAGCTAAAAAGCTACGATTCAGAAGTTTTATAAGGGCAGCGGTTCACAAACAATCGACCAAGTATAATAAAGTTTATTCTAACATAAAAGCAGCGGATGATGAAGTAAAACAAAGACATTAAGTTCATGAAATAATACGTTTACTTTTGAAGAGAAGCGATTCACTAATGAAATGATATAATACGGTTCTAAATGAAGCGATTTCAATACAAAAAATATTGTTAAGTAAAAGGTGCGATTATCTTTTTAAATGGAACTCAATAATTTTTAAAGTGGAGAGGTGCGATTATTTTTAAGGAAAATAATAAAAAATAGTTCTCCTTCAAATGGTGCAATTTATTTTTGAAGAGGTACAAACTTTAGATTTCAAGTAGTGGAAGAAGCAGATTTTAAAGGATGTGATCTTTCACATATAGTTGCAACCTATGACCAACATATATAATATATATATTATATAAAATTTATTTCAGATTCGAAGTGTGGGTGTGGAGAATGATTATATAAAAATCAGAGCAGAAGTTTATCTCTTGTGTGAGCATTAAAGGGACAACTTACATCACAAAGGAGGAGTTAAGTTGAGATAAAAGACAGATCTTTATAGCAGATCCTTGAAGAAGACTTTAGCAGATTTGGAGAAGATATTCTGAGGTAATTATATCAGATCTAAGAAGAGAATTAAAACTGACTGGGTGCAAGTTTAAGTGACACATTTGAGCAGAATTGTCCATCATCCGTTGAAGAAGCAACATTTGAACATTGTTCTTGAAGTTATTATCTTTTGCTAAGTTGGTGCTTGGCAGTGGGGGTTGGTGCCTCTAGTAGGTTGGTGCCTACAAATTGAGGGAGTTGGTGCTCCCTGTAGGTTGGTGCCTACAAAACTAGACAGAGGTTGGTGCCTACAATCATTGTAAACTTGCATAATTATATAAAGTAGATTATTTGTACCGTGGTTTTCTCCTGTAAGGGTTTCCATGTAAAATCTTGGTGTCAACTTGTTCTCATTGTCATATTCTTGCATAAGTTGCTATTGTGATTAAATAAGTTTGAAAGGTTAAAAGTTGTATTATACTAATTCATCCCCCCTGTCAGTATAATTGTGTGCTCATCAAAGAAAGCCTAAAGCAAAGAGGCATTGGAAGAAAAGGTGAGAACCAAACTTTTCTTCTAGATTCCACAAAACAAAATTTGAAAGGCCTTGAAATCCTCTCCTTTTAATATTATCCTAGGTGAGACATTTATTTTGATAGAGCAGCCATCAAAAGAAGTTGCGTTTGGGTTAGCTAAATTTATTCCACCAAGGGAAATCTCTATTGTCTCCATGATTTAGGACAAGGGACTTGTAGCCAAGAGTAATTGAATAAGCTTCTTTAGAATCATGGTCCCAAGCAAGGACATCAACTTCCTCTAGAGAACAATGTGGCTGAACTGCAAGAATGGAAGATAGGGTGGCTTGGGCTTTAGGAGTTCCCCTTTCAAGCCATTTGTTAGAATCTTTCTAATGATAGGTCGAGATCTCTCCTCCTCAAGAGAGCACTTGAAATCATCAACTGTAGACCATCTTGTAGCCATAAAGACTTGGCTCAAAGGCTGCAAAATAGGAAAGGAGGAAAGGAGCAAGGCATCGAGGTCCCAAGCATCACTCCAGAAGAGATCCCTCTTACCATTTATAACAATCGAGAAGAGACCATCCTTGACAAGGAAAGCCCCATTCTTAATAGTATTCTAAATAATCGAGCCTTTTCTAACCAAATTTGTTCTTGGAATCCCAAAATCAACATCTTTGCCTAGCTATTTGAAATTAGGAATTTTAGCCTAAGGATGATTTGGATTCTTACACCATTGCCAATAAAGCTTAGCAGCCAAGGCTTGGTTATTGAAAATGGTGAGCCTAAAGCACAAACCACCGTTTTTCTTTGGCCCGCACATATCCCAATTGACTAGACTCCATTTTGAGAATTCAAATTGCTTGCCCGTAAGAATTTCCTAGATACATCGTTAAAGTCCTTAAGGATTCTTTTAGGAGCAAATAAAACAAGGAGTTTGTATATGGGTAGAGCTTGGAGAACATACTTTAACAAAGTCAAATGACCTGCTAAAGACAACCAACAAAGGGTCCAATGGCTAACCTTCATTCTAAATCTATCAACAATCTTCTTCCATTGAGCTCTTTTGGGATTAATAATAGATAAGGGGATACCAAGATAATTGAATGGAAGTTGCCCAATTTTAAAATGAAGAATGAGCTATTCTCTGTTGGATGTTCAAGGGTGTGTTGAAGAAGAAAATATTGGACTTGTCTTCATTAATCTTTTGGCCAGAAGCAGCCAAATAGATATCTAGAGGCTTTCTAAGATTAAGAGCTTCTTGGATCTTATTAATACCTAGCAAAGTTTGTCAGCAAATTGAAGATGTATTTGAGTCAAGATTTTGTGCAATAGTCCAACCACGGATGTAGCCATTGATTGTCAAGTTGTTTAGCAATCTGAAAATACCTTTAGCCATAATAATAAAGAGGTAAGGGGATAAGGGATTGCCTTGTCTCAACCCCCTAGAAGTAGAGGAGGGGATACCATTAATTAAGACTAATAAGGAGGGAGAATCCACATGGCTCATTACCATGTCTGTCCTTGCTGAACAAAAACCAAAGGCCAAAAAATGTTCCTTAGAAAAGACCAACCAATCTTGTTGTAAGCTTTGGACGTATCCTACTTAATAAACATAGCTTTATATCTAGAGTGGGACATAGAATGAATAGCCTCAATTGCTATAACAATACCATCGATGATTTTTGGCACCCCTTCACAAACCCACCTTGCTCAAGAGAAATGAGAGAGTCCAAAATCTTCTTTAGGCAATTTGCAATGAGTTTAGTAATAATTTTACAGGTGACATTGCATAAGGCAATAGGGTGGATGAAATCAAAAGAATTAACACCCTCCTTTTCAGGAATGAAGGCAAGAAAAGTGGCATTGAGAGCTTTGAGCATCTTTCTTATTAGACCAGGTCTCTGTAACCACCTCCAAAATGTCAAGCTTCAAGATATCCTAGAAGCCTTGAAAGAATTCAATGAGGAAACATCTGGGCCAAGAGTATTCCCCTTTTTCATCTGAAACACAAAATGCTCAAGCTCCCCAAGAGAGATGGGACTCATAAGCGAGTTGTTTATATCCATAGAGACAAGAGGTGAGATGTAATCTAGAATGATTTGCTCTTCCACCATAACAAGAGTGCCACTTTCATGGAAGAGGGAGGAGAAATGATGGACTACTTCTTTATTGATATTATGAGAGGATAGCTGATTTCCTTGGTTGAGATGAGAGAAGTGATAACATTCCCATTTCGCTTTCTTCGATGGAGTTATGGAAGACGGAAGTATTCCTATCTCGCTCTTGTAGCCAATCAATTCACAAATTTTGTTTCTAGAATACCTCCTCCCATAAGAGCCATTCATTAAGCAATTTGGATAGAGAGGATTCCATTGTTTAGGTTTGAACTTGACAAATTGGAGCCTTCTAAAGAAAGTGTTGGTTAACAGATTTGTTCTATCAAAATCATATTAGATAATAACTCTGCGAGTCCCTTTTCTAGTAACAAATGCACCAACAGTTGGATAAGTTATCTTTTTTCTGAATAACTTTCCTTTGAGTTTTGGAGGTACAGCTCCCTCTTATAATAAAATTTTAAAATTTAAAAAATAATCTTTTAACCAGAAAGTAGGAAAGGTGAACAAAGGAAATGAAGCAATCTAACCAATTGATGAGCACACAGTTATGTTGAGAGATGGGGGCGGGGTGGTGAATCAGTATAATAATAATTTTTACTTTTTCAAACTTAATACCATATTTAAAACTTGATCAATAACAATAACATCATTTACTCAACGTCAATAATCATGCACATGAGAAGAACACAATAACACACGATATTTACATGGGAACCCTTATGGGAGAAAACCATGGCAAAATATTGCCTATAAAAACTTTTTACAAATTTTGTAGGCTCCAACCCACTAGAGGCACCAACCCCTCATTCAATTTGTGAACACTAACCAACTAGAGGGACCAACCCCTCATTCACTTTGTGAGACCAACTCACTATAGGCACCGACCATTCATTCAATTTCTCTTCTAAATTTTGCTATAATTTTTTTCTCCAATCTGCTATAATGGTGATCATAAATCTACTACAAAACTGATCACAATCTCCACATAAAACTTATTATGAATCAGCCATACAACTTCTCACACTCTCCTTATATAATCTGCAAATACAGTCTTCAATAAATGTGCTCATAAACTATTATAAGCCTTTTTCATATTCCACTTCAAAGGTTTGCTCTAAAATCTACTTTAAATTGTTTCTTTATGACCGCATAATCATCATCTCTATATCTGCATATACTTCTTTTTCAAATCTGTCATAAAAGTCTCTTCAAATCTACCATGCATATGCTCTAGGTTGTCTTCATAAATCTGCTTTAGAGTGTTCACAAAGTCTTTATATATCTGCTCAAGAATGCTTCATAGCTCTTCCCATACAAAGCCTTCACAAATTTGTATAATATACTCTTTCTAATTCTTCATATGTTCTTCTTGTGATGAATGATTTTTCTTTATATTTCACACACAAAACTCTTCATTATATTCTCATTCTCTATTTCTGCCTTCATATTTCTCTCCAAGGAATGTGTATCTTCTTTGAGAGACACAATGCTTCTCAAGTTATAGGCCTTCCTAAAGGGACATTTCTTTTCATTAATAAACATAATCCGAACAGGTCACACCCTTTGCGAATACTAATTGCCATTCTTTACTTTGATGTTAATCGCTGCCATTTGTCACTGCTTTGGTAATTACCTTTTTTAAACAAATTGCCACCTTTGCAAAGACATTAGCTCTTATACATGAATTGTTGCTCCTCCAATATTAATCGCTGCTTTTTAAATTTGTCTTTATTCATCTTTTGTCTTTTCTGATTTTTGTCTTATTCATACTCTTGTTTTATATGTTCTTTTTTTTTTTTGGTGTTATATGCTTCTCTTTTGTCTTTGCTTGCTTTTTATAGTTTAATCGCTTTACATACTCATGTGCTGGTCTTCATAACACAACCGCTCCTCTTCATAATACATTTGCTTGGCACTTAGGAAGTTGACCAGTATTTAAACAAAGTTGACCATAATCTTTTTGACTTGGGCTCCAATAAAGTTGACTAGCATAAACAGTATATCTTTGTCAATGATATTATGTCTTTAAATCGTTGCATTTAATCATAATCTTTGTGTAATCAATGGCTCCTTATCTTCATTAATTGCTTCATACTCTCAGAATATATTTATCACTTCCCAATTATATATATGAGTTGTCTTCATAATTATTAAGGAAGTTGGCTGATATAGTTTTTATTCGTAAAACTTCAAATTGTCTCAGACATTGGAACACATCACCATGTTGTAACTTATTTTGTAATTCACCTATATTACTATCTTGGAAGTGTTGATGTTCAGCGTCGGTTTCATCTTCCAGCCTGTTCGTGTAAAAGAAAGACAATTAAATAATAGCCTATCGGCTATTTAATTGTTGGCAGCGATTTGTCATATGATGCGTCATTTATTATATAATGATGAACATTTAATAAATGAGGAGGCACGATTTGCTATGAGGCCGACCCTTTGAAGAGTTACGATTGGTTATGTTTTATTGAAGAGACACATCCTTCTATTCAGGCTGACTTGTCTTGGAGAAGACACGACCCTTCCTCTCACCTGTATATATGTTCGTTACTTCTCATTTGTTTCTCATTCATTCATTACATTTCATCGATTCATTCCAGTTGTCTCGAGTGCGAGTTCATCATAAGAGCAGTTCGATATTGATAAAGGCTGTAGTTCATCATCAGCATATTACATGTGATTAGATCTGTGATAGCATCAGCTTGTGGTGCATTATCTTGGCTTCATTATTGGCCATTATTGTAAAGGTGTTTCTCATTGAGATTCAATATATAAGTGATATATTGTTGCTGGGTTTTTCTCCCTTAAGAGGAGGGTTTTCCCAGGGTATCTGCTGTGTTCTTATTGTCTGATTTTTGAATTTAAATTCTGTGCATTAATCTGATCATAAAACTAACATGGTATCAGAGCGGGTTTGAGGAGATCGTGATCAGATTTGTCCTTACAGCAATACTCTATTCTCTTATTTATACTTCTTTGTCTATCTATACTTTAGCCAAGATGGTGAATGGGCTTAAGATTGAGGATAGACTCGAGGGAGCGTACAACTTCACATCATGGAGATTCAGGATCATGCTTTCCTTGCAAGAGAATGACTTGGGTGAGTTTGTGGAGTCCAGTGTTCCTGAACCTAAGGAGGAAGAAGAGAAGTTGCAGTGGAAGAAGAAAGATATCAAGGCAATAAAAATGTTGGTTGATTCTGTTAAGGATCATATTGTTCCTATTGTCTCTAAGTTGAAGACATCAAGAGACATGTTTAAAACTGTGGAGGAAATGTACGAAATCAACAATACCAGCCGAGCACTTGCACTGAAGCAACAACTACACCATGTGAAGATGGTGAAAGGAGAATTAGTGATTGCCCACTTCATGAGGATTTCAGATTTGAGAGTTTAGCTCTCGACAATTGGCCATATGGTTGACGACAAAGACTTGACCATGCTTGCTCTCAATGGTCTTCCTTTGTCTTGGGAATCCTACATTCAAGGAATCAGTGCAAGATAAAAAATGCCTAAGTTTGATCGTCTAAGGGTAGACTGCATTCAAGAAGAATCAAGGTTGATGGCTAGAGGCGTTGGTCAAAGTTCAAACAATGATGATATTCATGTTTTTGCCTCCCAAGCTTCGAAGAAGAAAGGAAAAGATAGAAAGAAAGGATTCTTCAAGAGGAATTGAGATAAGGGAAATGATGGTGCACCCGCTTTCAAGAAAAAGAGACATGTCCAAGATCTAATGCTTTAGGTGTGATAAGTTTGGCCACTTTGCTAAGCATTGTCCATCTAGACCTAAGCAACAAGCCATAGTTGCAGATGTTGATGATGCTTCTCCGCAGAAGGATTCATGTGAATATTTGTTCTATTCGACATTATCAAGCGATGTACCTGCAAACACCAACACTTGGCTAATCAACAATGGTGCTTCTTGACACATCACTAGATTTAAGGAGCATTTATCAAGCTTGGTGGAGAGAGATTCTTCTGAACAAGTCATTATTGGAGATGATGCTAGCTACTCTGTGAAAGGGATTGGGACCTCTACTCTTCATTTGGATTCCGGCATTACACTTCAGTTGAACGATCTTCTTTATGTTCCAGGAATCAAGCGCAATCTCATCTCCATTTTAGCCCTAGAAGATAAAGGATATCAAGTTGCCTTCTCCAAAGGCAAAGTTCTTGTGTGGATGGACAATTCCAGTTTCAAGGATGCTCAAGTAATTGGTGTTAGACATGAAAGCCTCTATAAGCTATGTACACGTCCACTACAGGCATTAGTTCATGATTCTTCAAGCTTATGTGATCTTTGGCATCTAAGATTGGCTCACCTGGACTTTCGAGCCTTACCTATCATGGAGAAGATGGTTTCGAGACTTCCTAAGTTCAATCAAGAGCATGAAGGAACCTGCAAAGGATGTGATACGGGTAAGAATTCAAAAGCTCCATTCCATAGTAGAGAAAGTAGATCTAAGTGTATTTTAAACCTTATTCATTCTGACTTATGTGGACCTATGTCTGTTCCTTCTTCGAGTGGTTTCTTGTATTATGTTCTTTTATTGATGACCACTCTAGAAAGACTTGGATTTATTTTTTGAAAACAAAAGAGTCTGAGGAAGTGTTAGAAAGGTTCAAGGAGTTCAAAGCTCTAGTAGAGAATCTTTTTGGTAAAAGAGTCAAGGTCCTCAGATCTGATAATGGAGGAGAATACACCTCTGGCAGCTTTAGGAATTTCTGTGTTGATGCTGGGATTAAGAGGGATTCCGATTTATCGTTGGGCATTTGATTGTCATTGGAGCAGGAGCACTTATATATATATATATATTGGAATGATATAAGATAAATCAAGAAGACCTGTGCGTATCATTAGGATCGGGTCCTTTGTGCTTACCTACTTCCTTTTCGTTGGCCATGATAATCTATTGATGGCTTATTGAATGAGTATCACTGCTTGAGATGTCTGGTGGAGAACATGTCCTCTTGGTTGCCAACTAGAGTAGAGGAATGCATTCAGGCTGGTGATTCGACGGACATTGTGTTGAGTTGTTTCCTGTATTACTGCTTCTTGCATATTGGGTGCTAGAGTATACAAGGGTGTTGTGGAGAGGATTTGGAATCCATTGATGACAAGAGAGATCTTAAGAGAAACCGTGGACAAAGGGAAGTGATAGTAATTGCACGATTACAAAAGTCTACTCACATTCGCCATAGTCGGGGACTTGGCTCATACTATGTCGCATTTCAATTCATCTCTGTGAACACTACTGTTCAATGCACCTTTTGTGTGTGGCAAAGGTGTTAGCTTGCTTGGAGGATTGCTATTAATATTGTGTTGGCAGACTCTCTGGAGACCTGCTTGTAGACCTCCTGTTCTCCTATTCAGAGGATTCTGAAATAAGGATTTGGCAGTGATTGCGATGCTGGGTCCTTGAATTCTACAGAGGGATGGTTTAAAGGAGTCTACAATGGAAACTCATGAAAGCTTGAAGGCATATTTGGCATAGGACTTCTCCACAGGAAATATGTGAGAAGGAATTGTTGTTTCTGTAGGTTGTACTAAGCTGAGTCATTATTCAAGAACAAAATTAATACAGATCTCAGGAAAGATAAGTGCAAACTTGAAAAAGTGTTTAAGTGCAACACTTAAGGAGATTCTGATTTCAACGAGATAAGTAATTTTTTTTGTTTATACTTTTTGAAATTTGGGGTAAAATTCAGTCTGCTGAGTTGTGCAGATCTGACATCATTTATTTGGATCGCGTGTGATTAGTAAAGATCGTGTTTTCTCTTGATTAGTGATCACTGGGATGAGATCCTTTGGAGATACTAATTATTCATTGCAAGTTGTTTCATGCTAGTTGTGAAGATTTCTGAGTGTGACTCTGAAATAAAAGGAGAACTGCAATTTTGATTGTGATTGGTTGGTCACATCGATATCATTCTCTATATGCATGGATTGTGATAGAGCCTTTATTCTTTGAGAGGTCTGGTTCTATATGCTGGTTGCATAATGTATCTAAGAAATCTGTGTTGAGCAGATTGTCTTTTGTTGTGCTGAGATTAGCACTTCCGAGAGTAGTAAAGATGAAAGAAAGATATATCAGAATCAACAAAGATAAGTCCTATTATTTCTTTAATTGATCTTTCTAATGATATTTGCTACATACTTCACTTGTAGTTTGATTTTTTTATATATAAACTATTATTAATCCTTTTAAAATGCTGTTGGATCGAGAAGCAAATGAATGATGAATTAATTATCTGAGATTACTTAAGGAATTCAAGGGAGGAAGAGCTTGAGGCATCCTGTGAGGAAGCAACGCAGGTTGAAGACTAGGGACACAACTTGCTGCCATAAAGCTGAGTTGGTGATACATAACTATAGATATCTCTCGAGGGCACAAGGGCAGGTTTGCCTTGGATGGAGAGTTTGCATCAGCAAGAAGATTGAGAAAGATGAAGATATTGAAAGAACCACTACAAATTGTCATTGTGACAATTACTTCAAAGAGGAGTTAAATTCCAAGGATTCAAGGTTCGAGTTGAGAGCATGTCTGGGAAAAGGATTAAGGTTCTGAGATGGAGGGGAAGTTGACTTCCAGAGGATTACTTTGCAATCTCTGAGGCAGGGATCAAGAGGGAGTTCTGTGACTTACTAGTGAAGGTGTTAGCTATGTGGGTTGCAGTATTGCAAGGATAGGTGCTAAAGTCCTTGGAGGACCTCTTTAGCTGCAGATAACAGAATTGCACAAGATAGTCAATCTGGATTTGACATTGGTAGCTCCACAAACCTATTCAGAATAGGGTGATGTAGGATGAGGTCAAGAAGGACAGTCCTGAACTCTTGCAAGTCAATGGTGCCGGAGGTGTGTGCTGGAAACCATTTCTCTAAGGCAAGCGTTGCAGGCAATCTTGGATGAGGAGGTCAGAAGATTGATGCAAGTACTTGATACTTTAGAGGGAGTCACATCATCATGAAGATCTGTGTTAATGCATTTTTCTCTGAGACGAAGAAATTTTAGTTGTAAGAACTTGTTAATGCATTTTTCTTTGAGACGGAGAAATTTGAGGTGTAAGCCCTTGTTAATGTATTTTTCTTTGAGACGGAGAAATTTGAGGTGTAAGACCTTGTTAATGCATTTTTCTCTGAGACGGAGAAATTTGTGGTGTAAGCCCTTGTTAATGCATTTTTTCTCTAAATCGAAGAAATTTGAGGTGAAAGCCCTTGTCCATCTCTTAGGCGGAGATGTGGTTCTTTCCACCCTCTGGGAGTAGCCATGGTGGATGTCATGTTGAGAGACTCCATGACAACATCACGTTGAGAAACTCCGTGATGAATTCCTTGTACTTGTGTTTTTCCACTCATGGGAGTAGCCATAGTGGACATCATGTTGAGAGACTCCATGATGACATCACGTTGAGTGACTCCATGATGGGGCACTTGTGCACATGCTCTTTCCATACATGGGTGTAGCCATGATGGACGACATCACGTTGAGTGACTGCGTGATGAACTCTTTTCACAAATGGATGTAGCCATTGTGAGTGTCATGTTGAGAGACTCCATGGCATTGTATATCAGGAAGGATTCCTCCCTAGCTAAGAGGGAGTGTTGTTGATATAGCATCGGGACTCCCTGCATCGATTTAATAAATAATTAAATATAGCCATGGCTATTTAATTATTTAATTGGAGCCGACTTTTGTGAAGAGGCGCTCCCAATTGAAATTGTAATCATCTTCTTGAGGCCGACCTTTCATCATGAAGAGTCATGTTGATTGATATCGAATTGTATGAAAGCAAGGTGCTTTCACTCATTTGATTATTCAATTATTCACAAGAAGTTCGCATATTTCTGTAGGTGATTATCTTATTCAGCAGATCTACATATTCAAGAGTTCGACAATATAAAGAAGACATTACTGTTTGTATTGGCATCTAGAGAGGTGCATTCATATTAATCATTAGATTGGCCTTGTGATTGGCCTCATTGTAAAAGCGAGCTGTTGCTCATTATTCAATAAATAGTTGACATATTGTTGCTGGGTTTTTCACCCTCGAGAAGGAGGGTTTTCCCAGGGTATCTTGCTGTGTTATTGTGTTCATTGTATCATTTCTGTTTATTGCAAATCTGATCTTAAAAACTAACAGAAATGACAACAGAGATTTATGGCTGTACACAAACTGATAATATTTTTTATTTTAGGATGTCTAAATTCGTAGAGCTCATAGATTTACAATCATTCTTGCTGGCGAGAGATTTTGTGTCTTTTTACACTACATTTATATCATAAAAAAGGTAACTGAAAAGAATCCCAAAAATGATATTGTTCTTGAGAATACCAAGAGATACCCTAAAACTTAGGGGACTTGTAACATTTGAACACTAACTACACATTTGGCTGAGATGGCACATCATCAACATCAATACTGTCTTTATTCCTTTGTGGTGATTGGGGATTTTGCGAAACATTCTTTGATTTGCAAGGCTTTGGAATAATCACGTTATCAGTTCACAATTGCCATAAAGCTTTGTTGCCTCTGGTTTGCTCTGGTTTGGTTCAATGAATTGCGAGATAACCCATTCCTTCGTTAAGTGCCACATTGATATCACTTAACTTCTCCAAGTTGTCAGCACAAAAAGACTTTGTATTAAGTGATTCTTTGTGTAAATTTTAGGTGAACAGATTAAATGCACAGAAAATATTTCAAAAAACAGAAACAATAACACAGCAGATACCCTGGGAAAACCCTCCTCTTGAGGGAGAAAAACCCAGCAACAAAGATCTCTCTTATATTTAATATAGTAGTGGCAACAACTCACTTTACAATGAGGCTGAACACAAGGCCAGAAATCAGAACCTTCACCAGATACAAGGAACAGATACAGACCTCACTTTCAGACAGTATAATTCAGACCTTCAAGAGTATTCGCAACTCAGCATTAGATAGCCTTCAATCTGTACTGGAACAATTCGCAATCTGTTCTTGAAGCGCCTGAAAGAATTCTCTTGGCAGTTCACACTTGAATGAGTTCGCACTTATTCGCTCTTGACAAAATTCGCAATCTCTGAACTTGATGATTAGCAATCTGCTAACAAGGAATTCACACTTGCAAATAATTCGCACTAGAAGATATATCACACATGAAGGTAATTCGCACTTTCTTGATGATCTTGCAAAGGACGGATGATCTTGTATATATACAACTTAGAGAGGTCGCACCTCTTCATATCATGAGGTCGGCCAGAATAAGCACAATTACAAATCATAAATGATGTCGGCCAGAATAATATTAATTTCAAATCATAAAGGATGTCGGCCTCAAGTGAAATCGTAAATAATACAAGTGAGGTCGGCCACCTCAT
Organism: Sequoia sempervirens; assembly: GCA_007258455.2. NCBI lineage: Eukaryota > Viridiplantae > Streptophyta > Pinopsida > Cupressales > Cupressaceae > Sequoia > Sequoia sempervirens. The sequence continues at coordinate 24,633 of VDFB02286105.1, read as the reverse complement.
AAATATTAGACAATAAATTAAATAGCCGACAGGCTATCATTTAATTTATGTTTCCTTCAATAGAGCTGGAAGGATCGCCTGTAGCTGTATTTATCATTAACACTTTGATCTTCGCTTTTAACCTATCGATGCTCGCTTGGGCTTTTGTAATTCGGGGAGTAGATCGATCATTTAGGTTGATAGCCTTGAAGATTCCATGGATGTTCGCCCTAATCTCTTCACATTCCTTTAATAGTTTATTTTGCTCTTGGATATTTTGTCTTAGAGCAATTATCTTCCACTTGATGCTCTTTTTCTAGATGATGTATCTGTTATCACTAGAGCCAATTATAATTTGCTCAATAACTAGCCTATCCATTCTCATATCTATCATTTCCTTTAGATTCTTGTCAATTTTTAGCCAATTCACTTCTTGAGATTTAGATGCCATGATATCCTCATCGATCTCCTTCCTTTTGTCTTCCAAGCTATTTATCATTTTGTTAGCTTTTTCCACAAATTTAACAACTTTGTTTATGACCCCATCAACCCAGTCTTTGATTGCTTGCCCATAACATTTATATTTCTTCACCTTCTTGATTGCAACTTTATTGTCAATGAAGCTGGGGTCGGAGGATGTGTCTATTTGCCCCATAGGTTGAGTAGAGGTATCAACAATAGATTTTAAACACGAGGTTAAAAGTTTCAACTGCTGTTTGAGCTCTACTTTGGACTTCTTGTCTCTCTCAGTGCGCTCCACAAGCCGGGCAGCCAACACTTGAAAATTGTGAACATCACCATCTCAAGAGGCAGGCCCCAAGTGAACCTTGGTAATATTGAAGTCCTTCTCTGATGCTTGGTTGACATCTTTTTGGGCTGAGGGATGAGCAATCTCCACATATAAGCTCCTTGATGAAGCTTCTGTCATCAACCTTGAGGTAGTCTTCAATTTCTTTGGTTGTGGGGTTTGTTGCAACAAACTCGAGACATCATCCTTTGGAATGCTCATCTCCACAACTTTTCTTTTCTTAGACAAGGTTTGCTGCAACCAAGTTGTTGGAGTGGTAAGAGGGATTACTTGGAGAGAATTGCAAGGATATACTTATAGGAGGGGTATCACGAGCTGATACATTGAGTGACACTGGAGGAGATGGATTTGGGGGAGAATGCGGGGAAGGAGGAATACTCCCTTTTGAACAGGATGACACATCAACCATCTCTTCTTCAGTTGCTTCCATAGTTTTCTTTCCTTTCTCCTTAGGAGTGTCGTCACACGTTTTCTCCATTCTTCCTTTAAGAGGCTCTTCACCATCTCCTCCTCCAATCAATTGTGATGTTGATTCTATGAAAGCAGTTCAAAGAGAAGGAACATGTACCTGATTGGTTTCTCCTTGCTCTAGGGCTTGTGTTGCTCCAATCGTTTTAGTGTTTGGTGGCTCAACTGTCTTCTTAATGATTAATTCTTTTGTTCTTTTCAATACCATCGTTGTCCCGCCTTCAATGTTTGCAATTTCTTTGTTGTTCCAATTGACGAGAAAAATAGGCATCATTTGGATGTGATCATAATAAATCGGATTGACTGGATCGGATTCGTCATCCATTAACTCCGGGACATTCCAATTCAGATTATACAAATTGACTTGCCTCATTGATAGCCTCATCCAATCCCTTCTCCTTCAAATTCATTATCGTAGTCAGCCTAAAAATCTGCTAGTTCGGGAACATGATAGAAACTTGGTCCAAGTTGCAGATTATTATGAACAAAATTCTTGCTATTAAAAGGGAAGCGAAATTCAAAGAATTGTAATTTGTTTTTGACCATGTCCCTCTCAATGTCAAGGGCATCTGAAGAAGATTTACATTGCTAGAAAGACAAATCAATGGGAAAGGGAACACTTGCCTTTTTCCTTTCCTTACACCTTTTGTTCAATTCTCCAATTTGCCTACACACCTCAATCAACACAAATCTATCAATGACATACTTTGGTAACTTACACGGGAAGCCATCATATCCACCAACCTTGATATATGTGAACTTTTAGAAGTGAATGAAAAAGCTCCCATACACATTAACCAACTGGGTAGCTTTTGGGGAAATTCTCATGCCCAAGTCTCCTTGCAATTCCCTTACTACTAGCATGGTGAATGCATCATTTACTTGCCTAAAGTGCTTGTAACTATTTTCAAGCTGAAGTTGGTAACATTATTCATAAATTAGGATGTCATCATTGAAATCACCTTCGGTCATCAACCTCAGCCAAGCCCTCATGCTTGCAATGGCATAAAGTAGATACGAGGACATATAAAAAGATTCATTAACCCTAAAATGAGTTATTTTATGCATGTAGTCGTTGATAATCTTAGCCCAATCAACGAATTGTTGTCCATGGCAAATAATCACGACAAAAAAATACATCCAAACCTGAAAATTTTGAGCGTCTTCATTACCAATTAACCAACACAACAACATTATGATGTCACCTATTTCATTCATGAAATGTGATCTACGCAAATTTTTGGGCTGTTGTGATTTTCCCTTTTTAGAGGTCGCCAACCATTGCTTAGCCTTGTATTTTGACAATGACTTTTCTTTTCTGTGAATTGTTGGTAAGAATTGGAGACATTCATGTCTACATATTTCTCTCTGTGGGGTAATGTTAAGGTAACTTTAGTAGTGAATGAAATGTGTCCCTATCAAGTTTGGTGATGATCTTGTTGTCCTCTGTTTTGACTTCCCTAGTTTTGAGGATCATAATGATTGATGCATTCAATTACCAAATCCGGGCATTGGACTGCAACAGGGAAACCAATTGCCCACAACAAACCGCTCTCCACTAATCTCTTCGTGATAGGAGGTCGATTTTCGACATTCATTCTTTCCCATAAATCTTTTAAATCTACGTGCCCTAGTTTTGTCTCCAATTTTTGGGAGTGTCCTTTCCAAACTGAAGAGGTGTTCATACCCCAGATATTTGTACTTCATTGTATCAAAAATTACATCACAAAATACCTTATCAAATTCTTTGAATAAACCAATGGCTATATCTAGAGGAATTTTAATTTGGGGTTGAAAATTGTATATTACACAGGTACTCATAAAAAATTGATTCACTTTTGGGGTACTCCTTTTGCAAACAGAGGGCAAATGAGGAATATGTACCTTTAATTACGATTGGAGAATTTTGTAATGTAATTCTTGTAGTCTGGTAAGCTGCTTCTATTCTCCTCTGCAAATCCACTTCCTGCTCCTTATGAATATTCCTCTTTAGAAAATGCTTTGAAATAATTCAGTTTTGCAAGATAATTCCACTTTATAGGAGGACAATAAATGCGTCTTGATTCCCCAAACAATATTAATTGTGATTAGAAAGTTTGGCGTGTGTCGACATTAATTTCTTTCTGACACATGTTTTGCCCTTCTTGAATCTCGCCTTGTTGGAAGTCCAATGTTTTTCATAATCGAGGTCTCTACTGACATGGTTTGAGAACCACCCATTTTTCCAAAAGGATAATTGATTTCTTAACTGTTTCGGAAAGTTACTATTTTTTGCTTATAAAAGTCACCCCTCGAAGTGGGGAACGATTATGAGAATTTTGTTGGAAGCCGAAAAGGTTTCGGTTTCCAGAACCTTGTCGGTTTCCGAAACATTTTTAAGAACTAGTTTAAACACCAACACGAGTTTCATTCTTCTGTTTCCCAACTTTTTCCCTTCCTTTAAAGCCTTGAGAGGTCTTCCATCGTGAGCCTTTTTGGAAACACACTTGGTTTAAGAACCTCGTCAGTCACCGAAACAGTTTAAGAACTTCTTGAAATGCTGACACAAGAACACCAAGACTATGAACAAAAGTGGAAATAAACTGAAAACTTTGATCGCACAACACAAATAGGTTTTTCGCTTGATACAGAGGTTTTGAATACTCTATCGGCTCCTAACATGGTTTGACTAACCTTGTCGGGGGCCGACAAGGCAAGGTTTTACGAACTAAGGCACTAACCGAAAGGCTTTTAATACTTCGATGATGATCTACGTGGACACATGAAAGAGATAACATTAATTACGAAACTTTGAACAATTGCTTTGGGAACTAAGATGCTGAAAGCTGAAGCAACAAAAAGAATACATAGCTCTACCAAAAGGGGGCTTCCCCTCAATCCACCAAGCAGCTATGCATTCATGAATTGTTTGATCTTTAAGCCACATCAATTGAAGCTTGAAGGGGGGGCTTTTTCAAGTGAGAGAAGAGGGAGTAAGATAACTTGATAGGTCAATGATCTGATCCTTTCTAGTCCAAAATTTCAAAAGAAGAGGCCACCAAACCAATAGTCAAAGACCAAAAATCTATCAAGATGCTTAGATATAGACTTGAGACCACATTCTTTATTATTCCAAGTAAAAAGGCTCAATCTGGGTTTAACATCAACACGGTTAAGAAAAGGCATATTTTCACTTAGCATAGAGGAAGAAGGATCAAATCAATTAGAACCTCCTAACTTTCCATCTAGGCTAAGAATAGGATTGAAATCACTTGCCATGATCTGAGGAGTGGAAGGGAACACAAATTGGACAAATCGAATATGAGTCCAAAGGGGGGTTCTTGCCTTGAAGATCTAAAGGCACATGAACATTGGTTAGGAAAACATAACTATTGGAATCAAAGCAGAAACCGACCAAGTAGATGGATTTTTTTGCAAGCTATCCAAAGAGAAGGGTAAGTCATTGAGGATCCCATAAACAAGCGAAAGCACTTGAAGATCCTTGAGCCTCAATACTGAGATTAGACGATAGTATCAAGCTTCATAATTGTTTTTTAGTTGGAGATACCCCAAGGTTGTCCCCTTTAGCTTAGAGCCAAGGTCAGAGGGGTATCCATTCTGCCAGAATCCCTAGGGGAACGATCCTCTTTAGCCTCATAATTTTGTCTTTGAGTGTAGAATTAAGCTCCAATGAGTGACCCATGAGTTGCAAGCACTAAACTTTCATTACTCTGTTAGAATTCACAACATAAGTTGCAAGCACTAAACTTTCATTACTCCGTTAGAATTCACAACATATTCTTTATGATTCTCCATAGTTTTTTTTAAATTCAAATGTATGGAATGAGGAACTTATAAAAAAATAATGATATTGATCTTTCAAAACCTTTATCCTTCTCATACCTCAAAATATCACTTGGATCCCATATGCATAAACGATTTTGAATTTGAGTCAACAAATTTATATGCCCTTTACGACAATTCGTATCCGTCACTCTTTCTGCATTCTTAGATTTTTTTCCATAATGATGAAAATATCGTAATGACATAGTATGGAGCAATAAATCTGGGATAGGACCATCATTTTTATAGCTTGGGCTATAATCAAAGTGCTTACCTTCTTTTGCTGATTTAGAGGTTGTTGATAGATCAGCGACATAATCATCCTTGTGACTTATGATTGTTGAGTTGGTATCAACTAACATATTCTCCCCGATTCATGTCTATCAACATAGCTACTCTGAAAATCAACCATATATGATAATAATTCACTATTTGGAAGATTGATGGATAGTTCTTGGATTGGAACATCTTGTTCTATCATGGGCTCTTCGCATGCAACAAGTAATGCCTATTTCTCCTTGACTTCTTCAATATTTTGTTGGCACACACATTTGTTTTAAGTAAATAAAGCATTGTCTTTTGATAAAAGATCCTTACCTTCAACTTGCATGGCACAACTTTCCTGTCCCTGCTCAATTGTCTATTGCTTAGCAACATCTTGTGGCTTTGGTTTTGATTATTCTTTTTGCTTCCTACTGTACTCCTTAGCAGCTTCTTCAAGTTTGTCCAACCATATGTTCATCCGTGCCTTATGATGTTTCAAACATTGTTCTAATCCCTTTTCATTCCCTGCACATAGTGATTAAGGATATCCTCAAGTGGATCTGTAGATTTTCTCTTTTGATTTCCCATTATGATTCACAGGCTGCATTAAAAATTAGATCTAACCCTGTAGGCTAGCAAGGCTTTGATACCATTATAATGCCCCCAATTGGATAACCTTAGCAAATATATAATTTTTCTAATGTGGGCAAAGCCGATATGATGAAAAATATCAAAGTATATGCCAAACCCCACTGAATTAAATGCTGATCAGCAATATAATTAGCAGCAACAAACTAGGAAATCCTTATCAATGGAAATATTTAACTGTGAATAGCAGATCCAACAACCAACAATGCTGATTTGATTTTTAGAAACCTGCAAATGCCAAAAAAGTCAAGTATAACCATAGATTTGAACTATTTATGGCTAATATGAATTTTGGAAACCCTTGTATGATGAAACCCTCAGATTCAGTTTTCAATTTATTACATCAGTTGGAAAGTTACATAAAATTCTAATATGCAGAATTGAAGAGCAAACTTTCAGAGTTTACAAGTATAACAGCCCATTCACAGGCAGATTAGGTAATATGGAGGTTGCTGAAGTGAAACCACCTGTAGGGCTGCAGCTGCAAATGAATTTCTGCTGGTACGGACTGCTGTATGGATTGGGTCTGCTGCTGGACGGGATCTGCTGTTGTTTTCTTGCTGTATACTGCTGATAAATTAGTTTTCTGCTGCTAACTGCTGCTGTACAACCACTAGAGGATAGGTACAGCAGCTCCTTTCTGCTGTGTGCTACTGGAAAATAAGTGCAGCAGATGTCAAGGGTGGTGGTAGGCCTAAAAATTATGGTTGCACTCAGATCTAGCTAAAATGTAATGATATCTTGCTGATAGTGGCCTGGATCTGACTTGATTTGGTTGGAAAAATGTTGTATGGCAATAGGATGATGGCTGAAATATCTCTGAAAACTCCCTTGCAATCACCAATGATGGAATGAACTTGACTCTCCTGCAAATATGGACTGTTCCATCCCTACATGAACTGGAATCTTCACCAAAATCACAATAATGAGGGCAATCATGATCCTTTGATGGAATCACCTCACATGGACAAGATAGTTTTCATCCTCAAATCCAAATATGGAAACCAAGAGGGTTTTCGTCCTCCAGATCTCCCACTCCAATTGTTTTCATCTTTGAATGCTTCAATCTCCAAAATGGAAGGAATAATGGAATGTCAACATGGATGATTTTTTTGAGCAATTGTCTTTTTTTATAGTTTCCTTTTCAGGCCCTCCTTTTGAATTTTCTTTTTCCCTCTAAATGTTTAAAAACACTTTTTAAATAAAATATTACAACAAGAGTTTAGATTAAAAAAAAGGATATTATATAGCTCCTATAATAATAATATTTAAGTCGCCCTTTTGAAAATAAAGTGATTGGGCCCAAATTAAAAAATTATTATTAAATTATTTTGAAAAAGGGACGTGACACTAATTGCTGATTTTATTATTTTAATATTGAACAATGAATATTTATCATAATATTTGAGTTTGATGAATTGAACATTGAAGTAGTATTTTTTATTTTTATGGTGGTTTTGTTTATTGTATGTATGCTATATGTGGTAATCTTAACTTAATTCCTATTTTAGGCTGCAAAGATGTATATATTTATAATTTTAATATGTTTACTGTACGAACATACCCAAGACAAATGCAACACCTTTTTTTTTGCCATACCAACATACCTGAACCAAAACTGGTAACATAAAACATAAGCAGTTGAACCAAATTTTTTGAAATGTCTTTCCTTTGGTTTTCTGTCTGTATGCCTATTCAGGTTTAATGCAGTGAAGTGCCTTAGGAGGGTTTTCCATTTAGCTGTAATTTCTTTTTTGTTATCTTTGATTGCTCATGCTCAGGTTTACACAGAAAATATTTATCTATGTAAATTACAATGTCTGTTTTTCTAATTAATTTTGCCATACTCTTTTTATATTTTGGACATTTTGTGCCTGCTGTGTTTCATTCTATCTCTTTCTTTTTCATGAAGTTCCTGCTTGCTTTTGGATGCTATTGCTAGCTGTGATTGGTGACTATTTACTCCATTGCTGTTCACCTTGTTTGGTTATTTTTAGATGTTAATATAATTACAATATCTACCTTGCGATGCTACCTAATGCTCCTTGTTAATTGTCTGCTGACCATTTGAGTCCTATGTAGATTTTAAATTTGATTCTTTTCTTTTTAGTGCAGGTCACTTTTACTTAGATTTGATCACTGCACGTGTTGTTTCCTCTGGAATGTTCGAATTACTAATTTGTATCTTGATCCTTGTCCATTAACTCTTTCTGCTCATCTATGAATGTGAATATATTGTGATTTTTTAGTGTAGTCTTTTTAAACTAAGACTTCTGATAAATGCATGGCATATTGATATGATGCTCAAGTCTCTTTATCACAGTTTTTATAAGATTTGTTTAACTAGGTGTTTGACATGATCAATCAAATATAGGCTGTCTTCAATGGCGTGCACACCTGGGAGGGGAAGATTGTCAGCCATGGAAAGGCTTCTATCAAGTGGCAGTTCAATGGAACCATCATCAGGTGACACTAACATTTTAATATTGTGAAATATTTCTTATGAGGGTGTTTTCTCATTGCTGTTTCTGTTATTTTAATTTAATGGATCAAGCAATTGGAGGGAAGAGTGTTCATTAGACATTACAATGAGAGGGAAGAGTGTTCATTAGATAATCTTACTTGCTTGTTCGATATGTATTTTCTTGAATATTTCATTGCAGTATGCTTTCTCTTGTCAAGAATGTCTTGTTAGATTGGTATGTGGTGGTATGGGTGTGAACACCTTACCAACATTTTCATGTTTCAGCAGAGGAGGCTATCCGCGAGAAATTAGCAGCTCAAGTTATCCAGAAAGAAATGAATGAGGCAGACGAGGCCAATCTTTTGGAGGAAGAGGGTATCTGTGCTAATGTTCTCTAGCTTATTTTAGACATGTCAAATTTGAATGTTGTTTGAAATTGAATTTTTTTAATAATATCCATTTTTTTTTCTCTTTATCTGTTGTGTTTTCCCCAATATTTTCCATAAACTCCTGTACCAATCACATCGTATGCTATTGTTTGTGTCATTTGGATTTTAAGTTTGATTAGGAAATATTTTCTATGTGTTCAAGATTTCATAGGCAAATAATTTCTCTATATAGATAAATATAAAAAATGAAAATAATTTTTTTTAATAAAGTGCTCAAAATTTGAATGGTTGCTTGGATTTTCTTCATCTAACATCCTTTGAGCATTATGTGTTTAGATTGTCATTTAGAAGTCATTGCTGTGATGAATTCTGATAACGGTTTTGAAAAAAAACAAAACTTGAAAGTATTAGTTGTTTCTCACTAAATATTTGGTTTTGCAGACATGCATGTCTTTGAATGGAAGCCACTTACAGATCCTCTGAATTTGGTAATACATGGAACCCTTAATTTTCTTGCCAAATGGTTTTTGTTGTGCTAAATTTTGATAGAACAAACTGTATTTTCTGAGGAATGTTTCCTTATGACTTCTATGGGCTTGAGGGGTTAAGCAAGTCATGTCAGAACAGTAGGAAATTGGCTGTTTAGAATATGGAGAGACAATTAATCTTATTTAATTTTTATATCCATCATCAGGATGTTGTAAGTTAGACCCGTTAAGTCTAAAATTACCAGGAGGATGACATAGATTTCAATTTTTTCTGACTATGATCGCAGGTTGATACTACAAATATTTTATATGCAAGGCCTGCAGCAAATTTAAGTGGTCATTTCAGATTGAACTTGTCTTCTTAAATACACAGATTGCTATTGCTAGGATGAAAAGGAGAAGTTCCAGGTTATTGGTGTAGTTTTAAAAGGGGACATTCAATATTGTAAATGCATAATTTTACATGTTAAAATCTTTTGTTTGAAAACTTACGTAAGGTGCAGATCGGAAAAGCTAGAGCTTAAACAACGGAGAGGACTCTCTCTATTCCTGCATCTCAGTATTGTATAACAAAAGCCATTGTGACTATCAACAGCCCCACCAATTTAGAAAGTGAGAGCACCCTCCAACAGCAGCAGCAGGTAGTTGTCTCCCATGCTCCCAACATTTGTCTCTTGTATAGCACCATCTATCAAATCTGCATTCACTGTCCCATCTGCTAGCAGTCATTTGTCCTCCACTATATCTATGCATCTTTTCAAGAATTTTTTCTTTGTCTTTGCCTAGTGTGTACTCCCCACTATCGGCTGTTTTTAATGACACCCGACACCCCTCTTTCTAACCTGTTGGCCAATGAAGTGGTGGTTGATCAATCTGTTAGCCTTAGTCACCCTTTGATACTTCTTCCCTCTTCAAAAGCAAGTGCGAAATTGCTCCTAAAAAATGAGTCTTTCTTTCATATTGCATCAGCCAATATAAATAACTCCCTTCAAGGATTTCTTGCTTCCATGTATGACAAATTTAAACAATATTCTTCAAAGATGCATCTCCCTTTTGGTCTCACACATCAGGGAGCAAAAAGATAATTGGGATGCTTTGCAAGAGTGCCTTACCAAACAAAATGAGCATCTTGATGTGCTGCAGAAAAAATACATCGGCCTACAAAGTAGAGCTGAAATCATAGAGGACACTCTCACTACAGAAAGAAAGAGGTGCCAGCTGCAGATTTAATGCATCACAATTACTAGCAGATTGCTGCTTGTTTTATAGCCAATGCCCGAGGTGTTCCCAGCATGCTGAATAATGCATGCCAATAAACACTTTACCATACTCACAGTAGGAAAGTGCAGCTAGGGAGGGACTTGGATGCATAATGAATGTGATACAAGGAACATGGGTAATCTTGGGTGTTCATCGAACAAGAGACAGTGTGTTCATCACAATGGCCCAGTTTAGGAGATATGCTGCTGCCTCCATGTTTATGCCATATGCACTTTTATTGATCACCAGTGCATGCTCTTGCTTTAAAATGGGTGTGAGTAAATAGTTATAAACATTTGAATCACTGCCATGTTAGGGTTCATAAATTGAAGAAGTCATTGAAATAGCTGGAGAATATATTGGAGCTTACAAGAGCATTCCCAAACACTATTTTAAATCCATTAAAATAGAGGCGCGTGTATACTTCATAGGATGAGGCTGTTTAAAGAAGTAAAGCAGAATGCATAGATAGATGTTTCCTTCTGTTCCATCAAAACTATTATTGACCCTTGGTAGAAATAATTAACTCATTTAGTGTTTTTGTTTCTTAGAAGCACTGCATAATAATGACAGTGGAATACTAGAATCCCAAGATTATTTATGATGGGTTTTATGGGTAGTAGGCTTAAATGACAGTGGATCATCAGATGTCGATGATTTTGTCTTTATAATGTTAATGGGTACTACTTGACTGTTTGTTTTGTCTAATGCCACAATGAATATAATTAACTATATTCTGCCTACTGAGTATGCTAACCTGTTTTCTCTTAATATCAAATCCATATGTTGACTTTAGTAATGCTTCTGCTTTTTTAAAGTTCTGTTTGTTTTCCAAAGAACCTCTCTTTTCATGGATAGATTTTCCTGATTGCTTGTCAGAAGTTTTTGAATATTGACTTCCACTCTTTCAGTTTATCTTTCATTAATTCATTAAACTTGCTCATGTTATTAAATATCATAAAATCTATTGATTGACAATTTTCGTTGACTGTAAGTCTATAGGTTCAACTTTAATGGGGTTTTGTCAAAAATGGGCTTGCAGGTATCTTGTAAGACATGCAAGAAGCCAATTAAAGCTAGCCAATATGCAGCTCATGCAGGTTTTTGCTTCTTCACTTATGAAAGTTCATGTTGCTGGTTCTTCACTCATCAAAAATTTTGACTAGTTCATTTGGATGCCATCAAGGTTTATGGTGTATCTTGTTGGTTATTGGTGGTAGTCCATGAGTTATTTCAATTTAAGGAGTTTTATGTACTCTTTTCAGAACAGGGCCACAGTGGAGATATATGAGTTTGTTCTTGACATGTGATTCCGTGGTCTTTTTAGTTATATCAGACTTTGTTTGTTGCCCTTAGCTGGGAAATATCAAGTACTTGAACATAAATATTGGAAACATTTTGTCTTTAGTTTCTGGCTACAAAATTTAAATGAAATTGTAATCAATACTAATGTCCAAGAATGACAATGGTAGGGAGGGAGATAGTTAATGTGGAACGAAATCTCATTATAGTGACATAGTATTGTACCAAATAGTTGTTAATATAATGAACATCAAAGAGATAAGAGCATCTTAAAGATGAAATGTTCCTCTTATTTTAATTCCTAATTAAATAGTTAACAAATTTAATTCTTTGAAGATTTTGTGTACCTTGGCACAACATGCTATTAGATTTATGTTTAATCTTAGTCCCAGAACGACCGACATCTACGTAAAAAAAATTTCTATCTTTTACAACTTTTAACCAAAGTAAACGAGTAAACAACAACATAACAAAATTTTTCTTTTCTTTTTGAAATAAAGTACAACATCTAAATATGATTTCAAACTTTTCCAATTTAAATAACTTTAACTTTTCATTTGAATAACAGAGTATAAGAGTATAAGAATACATACACAGCTTTAAAAGCTTTTGCACAAATAGAAGTAAGACGGTCCAGGTTCTTCCTTGCAAATCTTGGTTCTTCGGTTGTCAGGTTGTGGAGGAGAAATATCACTCGGGTGCTTTTCCGCCAACCACGGACTAATAATGCGGTCCCCCGCACATTCATTTTTCAATGAATGGCCCTCCCTTCGTCGAAGAGATTGGTTGAGTGACCGATTCCGTTAACCAACTGAGCATAGTGTCGTGTCCTACATTACTAGATTCTTGTGCCTTACAATCCCAACCTAGTATATGTGTTTTGGATCACTGTGAACTGACAATGTAATCATCTTCCTAAACAAAGAGGATGTAGGTACATTACATTACTATGGCCATAGTGTTTGATTCAGTAAACGACTGATAAGTCATCTATCACTACACTACTCAGGGCCGATTTGCCTTCGGGCTACCTTACTCTACGCGTAGGTCGTGTCCTTCAGTGGGTTCAGTTTACCCCAGACTACCTACCTCAAACAGTTTACTAGAAATGAGTTTTTAAGCAAGTGTTTGCTATCCTATCTCCTGTTTCCGGAATTCTTTATCCTAGGAGAGAGCTTCCTAATGTTAACCTAATAACACAAGCTAGGATTACACTTTATTTTAAACATCATTTCGTTCCTAGAAATTATTACTTATTCTACGTATTCTCCATATACGGAGATCATACAAGTTTAGAATTTCAATCATTTATTACTACCAACCAACTATCATACACAAAAGACAGTCTTGAAGTGCAATGCATATTATTCCCTATCAATGCATATAACCAAATAGAATTCTTTCTCTTCCCAAAATTTCCATTTCTACTAAATCATTCTAAACCCCTTGAATTCCTTTTATTCAAATTCCAAATTCCATTTTAATCTTTTAAAACTAAAAATGAACATAATGAACTGTATTAAGCTAATTCCCTTAACCACATTGTCATTTCCTATCTTTTTCCCATGCATAAGAAGAAATTCTTTTATTCATCATGCAATTTAAGATTATCAAAAATGATTGATTACTGCCATAATTCTTTATTTCCAGTTTAACACAGTCAGCAATATAAGACAGTAAGGAAATAACTTTTAAAGTTTAAAACTTAAATCCAGAACCATGCCTGTTTTAAGCTCCTTTTTCCAGTAATGCCTCTCCAGAAGTCTTCTATTGTTGCTCTTAGCCAACAGTATCTTTAAGCAGAAATTTCTCCAAATCACAATCTCACAATAGTTTATAACTGAGAACACTCAGCACTCATTAAAACACTTTGAACAGACAACTAGCATAAATTCACAATATTTGCTTTCAAATTTGCAGTGACAAGCTCTTTCTAAAAACGTCAGAAATCAGAAAGCCAAGCATGTTTTCGAATGAAGGTTTGTGTGGTATTTATAGGCCGCAGTTAAAACGTTTTCCTCATTTCTGGGCATGCTTATTGACAAATTTCACTATTTACTCAGTCAAAGTGATACCTGCCATGCATCCAATCCTTTAGTCATGATCTTTTATGATGAATCGACTCCTTTACAGCCAGCAATTCGAAGAATCTTTCAACTTGAAAGCAAAACGAAATTCACAGTCACGTTTTTCTGCCAGGCGTCAGAATTCTTCATGATATTTTTGCTGCGTTTTAGGTTAAGTTATAAATCGACCCAGCTCAGCTTTTAATCGCTATTTTCTGGTTTAAACCCTTGACATTGTCTTCTCCCATTCCCAGCTGTGCAGGAGTTCCGCCATTTTCACGGCAAGTTCTTCATTTCATTTTTTTTTTTCTATTTATTTCATAAATTCGACTTTTTCCACTTTTGCCTTGTATTTTGAAAAATTTAAATGATTCATACGGCTATCAAAATTACTTTTGCTTTCAAAATAATAAAATGCGAATTTCTATCCTTTCCAAAAAATGCGAATTTCTATCCTTTTCACAAAATGCGAATTTCTATCCTTTTTACAAAATGCGAATTTCTATTTATATACTTTATTTATTATTGTGTTAATTTAAACATTAATATTTATTTTTATATAAACGTATTTACATATAAATAAATATTAATTTAATATTAACACATTTAATTAATAAAATATATAAATTTATTATTATTTATACATTTCTTATGTGTTAATATTTATATATATAAATATATATATTAATAATCTCCTTATTATATATATATATATATCATATATAAATATATAATTAAATCCTTCAGATAATAATACTTGAATATCATTTATCAAGATACCAGGCTGAATGTGTACGTGTAAACATGTTTACATGTACTCTATGTATATACATATGTATGCGTATATACATGTCGATACATATGTACGAGCATATCCATCTGCTTACGTACATACGTGTCGATATGTTTATACATTTAGATATGTGTATACAGTGTATACATGTGTACACGTACCTATTCGTCCTGCATCACATTCATTTCATTTACGTTCATTCACAGGGATTCACAGTAAAGTCAGATTAACATTCAATCACATCATATAAAGCATAGGGAAGTAAATCTTACTCCTAAGCCTATGGATGTCTAACTTATCTGACCTGTTTCTCAATGTATTGTTCATAATGTGTGTGTATGCTCAACTGATTAACTTTACCGGTCAAACGACCAATACCCCTCTCCCAAGTGATATTCCCCCTCTGTCTTGAGGACTGGATCTCATTCCTGCATTCACAATTATAAACTCACGGCAGTCAATTGCTCACAAAATTAGCAATACATATAAATTTCATAAGATATAAAAACATCACACATAAATCACATTATGTACGTTTTTCACCATGATTAACATCAAGTAATAACACAAGAATGAGACGATCAAAAGCTCATATTGAAAACAAGGTGATTCACATCTTTATTCATTCATAGAATTGTCTTTACAAACACATAATCCTTATTCAATTCTAATAGCCTAATAGCTATACAATTCGGGATGTAACATAGTCTTTATTCTCCTTTAGAACTTGTGAAACTTGTTTCAAACGCATTAGATGCTCAACATAAGCTTTTCCAAGAAGACCAATATATCATCCAGGCAAACAATAAAGACAAGAATCTGAGACTGCCTTCAATATATCATAAATCAATCTCATGAAAATAGTGTCTTTCACGATCCAAAATAAAGTACAAGCCACTCATACAAACCTTGTCTTGTCTTGAATACTGTTTTTTACACATCATCCCGTTCAATTCTCACTTGATGATACTTGGATATTAAATCTGACTTTGTAAAATAGTAAGTATGTTGAAGCTCAACAATTCTTCTATCTATGGAAGATTGTATTTGTTCTTGATTGTTATCTTATTCAAAGCTGCTCTAGATGGTATCCTATTCAAAGTTCTATAATCGGTACACATTCTCAAAGAAAAACAATCTTTTTTCAGTACATTAACAATAGACGAACCACATGGAGAAGCGTTTGGATGGATAATATCTTCATCTAGCAAATATTTCAATTGCTTTCTTATCTCATGTGCTTCTATGATTCATTGTTTATAGAAATCATTTTTGAAATGAGGGCAATCTAATAGCAATTAGAAATCACACTCTACAACTCTCTTGGGTGGCATGTGCCTGGTTTCTTGGAAATCTTCCTTAAATTGTCGCAATGGCTCTTCATTTTGTTTTTGTTTCCTGTTGGTAGACATTCTGGGAGAAGCCTTATATTCAATTGCTTGATTATCTTGCTTATCTCTCAAAAGAAAGAAAACAAACTTCTCACTAACACTAATCAACCTCTTAGCTTGAGTAATATGTATCAAGGAGAGCTTGGATTTACTTTAATATTCATTGATGGCGTAGCTTTTCTCTACTTTGACCAAATGTTATTTTGCTAGTTCTTTTCAAGAAGGCGTCTCTAAAATAGGTATAAGCTGCAAAGTGCACATCACTCTTGATGACACCTACAATAACCACATCAATAATATACTTATTTATTTCAAATTCAAATTTGTATTGTTTTGTGACCTCTATCTCAATGCCTTGGAAATCATCATGGATATACCTTATCTACCAACTCTTTGGAAATGAAGCTTGCTTGTAAGAAAGAACAAAAAAGAGCATCAATTTTTGCCTTCTTAATTTGAATCTTAATGTGGAAGAAAGAAAGAAAGAAACTATATTGATGTCCATAGATGACCAAAAGTAGGTTAACGAGACTCTAGAGAATAGTAGTACACAATAGAGATTTAAAATTCCCACCAAGGGGAAGAGCAAAGATAAAAGATACAAAACAATAGCTGACCACCAAAACAAGTGGTCAGGAAATAGGTACAAATAGCTAAGAAAGGGGAACGAGAACCTTGAAGAGCAAAGAGCAGCTACAAAGGAAAACAAAAGAACATCAAGTAATGTTCATGAAGTGAACTGGTAATTGCTTGCTTACTTGCATTAACAAGAAAAAAAGATTACAATATATAGCAATTACATAGCACTGCAGACATTTATGAGTCTAGCTACTTCAACTACCTACAACTGTAGACATGATATAAAGAAAACTAAACTAACTAATTACATTAAATTATTGACCATTAACTATAGAGATATATTATTCTAACACCCTCCCTTAATGGTCAATCTATCAACAACACCAAGTTACCCTTTGAATTTGACAAACTTATCCGGGCTCAGAGACTTGGTGAGAATATCTGCAGTTTGATTTGCTGTCGGAACATACTGCAGCTGAATTGATCCGTCTTCTACCAGCTTGCGGATGTAGTGACAATGAAGGTCGACATGCTTGGTACGTTCATGGAAGACTGGATTTTTGGCTAGTTTGAGCACCCCCTGATTATCAGTGTACAAGGGAGAAGGTCCTGCTTGTGACATGTGCATGTTAGAAAGCATCCTGCGGAGCCAAACTGCCTCACATGCTGCCCTAATTGTTCCTCGATATTCAGCTTCAATCGAGGAAAGAGCCATTGCCTGTTGCTTCTTGCTGGTCCATGTTACAACACTTGAACCTAAACTAAATACATACCCAGAAGTGGATTTTCTGTCATCCACTAAATCGGCCCAATCTGAGTTTGTATAACCAATCAGCTTTGGATCTGTGCATTTTCCATACAGAATGCCATAATTGGAAGTGCCCTTCACCTATCTCAGCACTCGCTTCGCTGCAACTCAATGATCAGCTTTTGGAGCTGTCATCAAGCGAGAAATGTAGCTCATGGCAAAATTGAGATTAGGTCTAGTGGCAGTGAGGTAGATGAGATTGCCCACTAGTTGCCTAAATGCTGTCTCATTCATTGTAGGTGAATTAGATTTGGCTGATAACTTCAACCCCTTCTCCATAGGTGTGGAGGCAGGTTTGCAATCCTGCATCCGAAATTTGTCAAGCAGACTTCTGGAATATTTAGACTGAGAGATAAAAATTCCATCCGCGGTCTGCCAAACCTCAATACCCAAACAATAATGGAGAAGCCCCAAATCTTTCATGTCAAAAGCCTGACACAAATCTTGTTTGATTGTTGCAATCAAATGTATTGAACTACCAGTAATGATCAAGTCATCAACATAGACAACAGAACAAAATATCATCCCCAGAGTGCTTGACATACATATTAGATTTGTTAGAGATGCCATCACGTACCATGAGATCAAATTGGTGAAGGCACAAAAACTACACTGAAAAACAAAACAAGTTCTATAGGACAAATTCCAAGGAAAAAATCGAAACCCTAGCACAAATTTTGAGGTATAAAACCAATGCAAAGTTTTTAAGACAAAACCTAGAACATTTCGGCAGCACCCATGTGCACAAATTGAGGCACGAATCCTGAGGTACCCAGAAAAAAATAGCAGCAACCTAGAAAAGATCTGGAAAAACCCACAAAGATTCTGTAATCGATTTTTTTTTTTGACTTGAATCGAAGGAGATAAACCCTAGCTGATTTTGCAGAAACCCTAGGCGCCCATGGATGAACCTAGATCAGAAAAATGTGCAGAAAATCGCATCTAAATGCCTCAGCAAACCAGAAACAGGAGGAGATTAAAAACGCGTCCGAAATAAGGTGAAAATCGCAGCTTTTAGGAGCTGAAAAATGCGACTCAAGAGTATTCAAAAAATGTGTCTAGAACTGGTGAATCATAGGCAGGAGATATGAAAAAAAAAAGACGACCTGAGGCTGAGAAAGATCGCGGCCCTAATCACACAAAAAAAACATGATGTGCGCAACAGAAAATAAAGGGAAATGAGGGCATGCAGATCAAAACGTGTGTAGGAAACAAACACGTTTAGAAAAAACGTGTGCAAGAAAATCCCAGCCAGATTTCAAGGTCGTGCAAAATCCCTAGTCGCATGCCTAAAATCTGGATGCAATTCACTAAAAAAATCGCCCACAAGGAGCTCACGGGTTGCAGGTAGAAGCTTGGGACATAACACGCGACCAAAACAACGAAAAAATTCCTCAAAAATATGAAGAGAGGTCACATATATGTCTTCACGTGAGCTTTATTGACTCACGTTTGCCAGGAGGACACACCAGAAAAAAAAATTGTGCACACAGTAGGACAAAATCACGAATTTTTTGAAGCAACCAAAACAAAGAGCTCAGGAATGAATTTCGCGCTCTGATACCATGTTCATGTAGTGAATTGGTAATTGCTTCCTTACTTGCATTAACAAGAAGAAAAGATTACAATTTATAGCAGTTACAGATCACTATAGACATTTATGAGTCTAGCTACTTCAACTACCTACAACTGTAGACATGATATAAAGAAAACTAAACTAACTAATTACATTAAATTATTGACCATTAACTATAGAGATATATTATTCTAACGATGTTCCGCTGATGTATGTGGACCAATGAACACTCCATCTGTTACTGGTCAGGTACTTTTTATTATTTGTTGATGATTTCAGTAGAAAAATGTGGGTGTATTTTTTGAAAATAAATTAGATGTGTTCAGTACATTTCAACAGTATAAGGCCTTAGTTGAGAAAGAATCAGGGTTCTCAAATTGTCACTTTAAGGTCAGATAATGGGGGAGTTTTGTTCACCGACTTCTCTACTTTTGTGCTACACATGGCATTAAAGCCTAACTTTGCCTCGTTGTGTGAATCCCCGAGCTACCAACCTTGCCTTCTATTTATCCAGAGTACCATTTGCATGATATTTGACCTTGTAAACCCGTTTGCAACTAATAGGTTTCTTCCTAGGAGGAAGATCAAAAAGAACCCAAGTGTGATTCTTTAGAAGACTATGGTATTCTGTCTCCATAGCCTTTTCCCACTCTGGAATTCTTTTAGCCTCTGAATATGTCTGAGGCTCATAGATGCTGTGGATGTTGGCCATAAGAGAAAAAATTGACTGTGTTTTGCTGCTTGCTCTTTTTGCGAGCTGATTTGCCCTCAATGAGTTCATCATCATGAAGATCTTCGATAGTCTTGATCCACCACTTAGGCCGAAGAGTAGAAGTACCAACATCTGGAATAGGAGAAACAACATCTCCTGGGATTTTTGGAACAAAGTCATCTGGATGTGAATCCTAAGGAAAATCAGGTGGTTCTAGATCATGACTAGTAGACTCCTCATCTTCAGAGTCAGAATGCTTTGAAGCCCTCCCATCAGGGGAACCAAGAGGAAGATGAACACCCTCATTAGAAGCCTTCACAGGCTAATCCTCAGGATTGGTAGTAGGAAGAAATGGACCAGTAGTCTTATCAATCACAACATCATGACTGAATATGAGACGATCTGTCTCCACATCAATCAACCTGTATGCCTTGTGATTGTCGTTGTAACCAATAAACATAAGTTGCTGGCTTTTGGAGTCCAGCTTGGCACGCTTGGCGTTTGGAATCCAGACATGAGCTGTAGAATCAAAGACTTTTAGATGGCCCACCTTTTAGGCTTACGTCCTGACCAGACTTCTTCAGGAATCATCTTCTTAACAACCTGTGTAGGTTACCGATTCAGGAGGTAGATTGCAGTATAAACTGCTTCGGCCTAGTATTTCTTAGGGACATTTCTATACTCCATCATAGAACGAGCCATTTCAGTAATGGTGCGATTCCTACGTTCACCGACACCTCTGTTGAGGGGTGTATGGTGTGGTGAGTTGGCGCTTAATGCCATGTGTAGCACAAAAAGTAGAGAAGTCTGCTGAACAAAACTCCCCCCCATTATCTGACCTTAGAGTGACAATCTGAGAACCTGATTCTTTCTCAACTAAGGCCTTATACTGCTGAAATGTACTGAACACATCTGATTTATTTTTCAAAAAATACACCCACATTTTTCTACTGAAATCATCAACAAATAATAAAAAGTACCTGGACCCAATAATAGAGGGAGTGTTCATTGGTCTGCATACATTTTTCCTTTTTAATTTGAATCTTAATGTGGAAGAAAGAAAGTAAGAAACTATATTGATGTCTATAGATGACCAAAAGTAGGTCAATGGGACTCAAGAGAATAGTAGTGCACAATAGAGATTTAAAATTCCCACCAATGGGAAGAGCAAAGATAAAAGATACAAAACAATAGCTGACCACCAAAACAAGTGGTCAGGAAATAGGTACAAATAGCTAAGAAAGGGGAACGAGAACCTTGAAGAGCAAAGAGCAGCTACAAAGGAAAACAAAAGAACATCAAGTAACACTATTTGGACTAGAAATGTTTAAGTTGCCGGTGCTGTAATTGATCACTGTGAAGGGTCTGATACAAGTTCTAATAATGCTCACCAAGGAGTGCCAAAGGCCAAAAGAGGTACTCCCATTAGGATCACTCCTAACATCCAAGGCTGAAGTAACTCTTTTAGTAGTGGAAAGCTTGTAATATTTATTTGCCCCTATGATTGGATTGGTGGCCAAAGAGTTGAGCCATACCATTAGGAAGAAACAGGAACATGAAGTTGAGGATGAACATGTTGAGGCAAAAGCTATGAGAGATCCCATCTCACATGGCTATTTCCATTTATGAGAGAAGTAGTATTCAAAAGCTATTAAGGGGTATTGGTGCCTTAGATGTGTTGAAAGGAGGTGATGAACATGGAGGCTCTAGAATCTTGACAAATCACATGGAAGGATCTGTGTCGAAGAGTGATGGCCTTTCAAAGATTTAGAGCTAAATATCGCTGGTCTGAATATCTAAAGAAAGTAGGGAGATTGTTGCCTAAGTTTAGGTAGAGGTGGTGATAATATCTTCCTTGAATCTCATAATAAATGGGGCATCTAAAGATGAAATGTTCTTTGGTCTTAACCTCCTAGAGGGAGCAATGATGATATATTCAGTCAAGATGAGGAATGTTGGTGATGTTTCTCAAGCCATAGTTGATTTGAACACATCCTAATTTGGCCAAGGAGAAACCTCTAGCCATGTGAGCAAAGACGCTTGAGATAGTGGCAGACCCGTAGGAAACATTTAACATAAAACCAAGCTTTGGGTTGAGAGGCATAGGAGGGGAGGTCCAAATGACTTGGATGTATTGCTTGTAAATGCCCCTTCTAGTAGCTTTGGTGATGATCTCCTTTGAAGGAAGGAGCCAAGGAGGAGCATCCAAGGAATACATGAAAGAAGGTAGCTTGTCAATAGAGATGCCAATATAAAGGAGTGAGCTAGCCTCAGAGTACCAACAATGATGGCACCGAGCTAGACCTTGTGAGGCAATCTTCTCAGGAGAACGAAGAACTAAATACAGGTATCTATTGTGACTAGAAGCAAGGTCACCCATGGATTTGAGTTTTTGTGTGTAGAAAGTCGGAAGATAGTCGCAAGATGTAATGGGTGGGCAACAAAATTTGCTTGGATATTGCTTTGAGGAATATCATGCGTACACCTAATAAGACATTGTAGCATGAGATTTTGGACCCTCTTAATACATGCACAATCAATGGATCCCAAGCTAGGCCTCCAAATTTCCAAGTTGCACAAAATTGTTGGCTTGTTGATATAATGAAAATGGAATTGAAAACATTGATGTTCCAAGAGAGAGAGAGAGAGACGCATATCCCTTTCAAAGACATGGATATGAGGCAAGCTTCATGCTAAAGGAGGGACAAGAGATTTGGACTCCCAATTACGTGTAAGTGGATGTGATCCCTTGACAAAAGAACTGGAATCTGGAAAGAAGACATTTGGAGATATTGAAAATCATGACCTTAGTTTTATTTTGGTTGATTACATGTTGGCGACGATCACAAAACTAACAAGGGCATCAAGTGGTTGTTGCAAACCTTTAGCAAAGTAAGAGAGGAGAGCAACATCATTAGTAAAAAGTACAATGATAATAACCACTGTATACAAAGTGCAACCATTGCTTCGATGAGTGTTTTGCTAAAGTAATACCTCCAACTCATGAATGTAGATGATAAAGGGGGTTGGGGAGAGAGGAACCCTTGTTCGACGGCAATGGCACCAACAAAGTTGGAGAAATCATGAGTTACGAAATGGCTCAATAATTGCCTCATAAATCCTCCAAGCAGTGGTAACAAGAGGATCAAGAATACCAATATCATGCATGCATTGGAAAAATAAGCGTCTTGGAATTGAGTCAAAGGCCTTCTTGAAGTCTATGAAACAACAAAAGTTTGTCGAAGATCTTGGCAAGCCTCTTGAATAATAGCCAAGAGTGTGAAGATGTGGTCAATGGTTTATATTCTACCTTGAAATTGGCTTGCCCACAAGCACAAAGATCATGTTTCTCCAGGCACTTGAAAAATTGCATATGCAACACTATGGCATAAAGTTTGGCAAAAGTATGGCCAACCATAATAGTCTTATTGCTTCCAAGATTAGAGAGATCCCCCGACTTATGAATGGGATGAATTATGTGTTGAGACCAAGATTGAGGAAATCCTTAACAAATAACCTCATTGAAAAGATTTGCCAAAGGCGAGGATAGAGATTCTACACCATATTTTATAACTTCAGCTTGGAGGCTTTTATAGCTAGCTACCTAATTGTTACATAACTAGAGAATAACCCTCCTTACATTACTTGTGGTGAAAATGGTGGAAGTAGGTGGTAGAGTGGCGACAAATTGATTGAGCACATTGTAAAGAGAGCTAGCATAGGAAACCCACATGGTGTGGCTAATGTTAGAGGCTATATTTGTAGGTTTCCTTGGGAGAAGAGTGTGCCAAAAGTGTTTAGGAGAGTGGTGAAGAGTAGCAAGGAGGGAAAGTCATCGAGAAGCAAAAAACTCCTGCTTGTTGCAATAGAGAAGACAATGGTGATCCCTATGGATGGAGGGCATAGAGAGAGGATCATGAACTAGTGAAAACTAGAGTTTTTGATGGAGAGATTTGCATTCATCATCAAATAACCAATTCATAGGGCATGATCTGTGGATGTGAGAAGGTTGAGGAAGATGTAAAGTGTGGGGAAAAGATTCAAGGGCAGGATCCCAAAGGGTTTGCCAAAGGAAGTTATACATGGAATCGCTGGGAAGAGGGATGGAGTAGAAATCTATCAAGAGAAGGGAGAGATAGGCTGAATAATTTAGGGTATAGCCATCAACAAAATGGATATTGGGATGCATAGTTATAGGGGATGCCATAGTAAAGGGTGTGTGTAAGGAGTGAGAATTAGCAAGAAGGATGAAAAACATTGTGACATGATCAACAAGTGGTAGCCGAGGAGAAATAAAGAAACCATGGATATGGGGTATGAGGTACTTGTAGGTGAGAAAATAATCCATGACACGCACCACCACCATGAGGAGAACATGCGAATCTTTCACACTCAGATAACAAAGGGAGCTAGTTAAGAATGTGGAGGCTTTGAGGTTCCCCTAATTGAAGATGTCTCATGTAGGCCATGACAATGGCATTTACATCAGTAGAAATTCTTTGTAAACTAAACATTTGAGGGTCCATCTCATGCAGACATAGCTCATCCTTTGCAAGATCATGAATGGGTGTTTGGAGGGTCCTATTGCGAGCATTAAAGTCACCGAAAATAATGATATCACTAGCTATGGAGTATTTGGAAATCTTTGGATAAAAGTCCAAGTAGGAATCTTTATTAATGTGAATGACAAAAGAGGAGCTAGGGGAAAGTAGCAAATCGCAATAAAGACATCCTAATGGGAAGAGGTCCCTTGTGAATCTGGAGCCACATGTATCTCGAGTAGACATCGTAAGAAACCGGTGAAACTTTAGGTTTG
>VDFB02286103.1:0-28836 GCA_007258455.2 Sequoia sempervirens | reverse complement strand
CTTGCCTTCTATTTATCCAGAGTACCATTTGCATGATATTTGACCTTGTAAACCCGTTTGCAACTAATAGGTTTTTTCCTAGGAGGAAGATCAAAAAGAACCCAAGTGTGATTCTTTAGAAGACTATGGTATTCTGTCTCCATAGCCTTTTCCCACTCTGGAATTCTTTTAGCCTCTGAATATGTCTGAGGCTCATAGATGCTGTGGATGTTGGCCATAAGAGAAAAAATGACTGTGTTTTGCTGCTTGCTCTTTTTGCGAGCTGATTTGCCCTCAATGAGTTCATCATCATGAAGATCTTCGATAGTCTTGATCCACCACTTAGGCCGAAGAGTAGAAGTACCAACATCTGGAATAGGAGAAACAACATCTCCTGGGATTTTTGGAACAAAGTCATCTGGATGTGAATCCTGAGGAAAATCAGGTGGTGCTAGATCATGACTGGTAGACTCTTCATCTTCAGAGTCAGAATGCTCTGAAGCCCTCCCATTAGGGGAACCAAGAGGAAGACGAACACCCTCATCAGAAACCTTCATACGCTGATCCTTAGGACTGGTAGTAGGAAGAAATGGACTAGTAGTCTTATCAATCACAACATCACGACTGAAAATGAGACGATCTATCTCCATCAATCAACCTGTATGCCTTGTGATTGTCGCTGTAACCCGATAAGCTTATGATTCTTGGCTTTAGATCGGCTTAGTAACTGGCGTTTGGAATCGGAACATGGATGCTTAGAATCAAAGACACCGGATGGCCCACCTTGGAAACTACGTCTTGACCAGGCTTCTTCAGGAGTCATCTTCTTGACGGCTTGTGTAGGTGACCAATTTAGGAGGTATACTGCAGTATAAACTACTTCAACCCAGTATTTCTTAGGGACATTTCTATACTCCATCATAGAAAGAGCCATTTCAGTAATGGTGCGATTCCTACGTTCATCAGCCATTCTCTTGAGGGTGTATGGTGTAGTGAGTTGAAGCAATGCCATGTGTAGCACAAAAAGTAGAGAAGTTTGCTGAACAAAACTCCCCACCATTATCTGACCTTAGAGTGACAATCTGAGAACCTAATTCTTTCTCAACTAAGGCCTTATACTGCTGAAATGTACTAAACACATATGATTTATTTTTCAAAAAATACACCCACATTTTTATACTGAAATCATCAACAAATAATAAAAAGTACCTAGACCCAATAATAGAGGGAGTGTTCATTGGTCCGCATACATTTTTCCTTCTTAATTTGAATCTTAATGTGGAAGAAAGAAAGTAAGAAACTATATTGATGTCTATAGATGACCAAAAGTAGGTCAACGGGACTCAAGAGAATAGTAGTGCACAATAGAGATTTAAAATTCCCACCAAGGGGAAGAGCAAAGATAAAAGATACAAAACAATAGCTGACCACCAAAACAAGTGGTCAGGAAATAGGTACAAATAGCTAAGAAAGGGGAACGAGAACCTTGAAGAGCAAAGAGCAGCTACAAAGGAAAACAAAAGAACATCAAGTAACACTATTTGGACTAGAAATGTTTAAGTTGCCGGTGCTGTAATTGATCACTGTGAAGGGTCTGATACAAGTTCTAATAATGCTCACCAAGGAGTGCCAAAGGCCAAAAGAGGTACTCCCATTAGGATCACTCCTAACATCCAAGGCTGAAGTAACTCTTTTAGTAGTGGAAAGCTTGTAATATTTATTTGCCCCTATGATTGGATTGGTGGCCAAAGAGTTGAGCCATACCATTAGGAAGAAACAGGAACATGAAGTTGAGGATGAACATGTTGAGGCAAAAGCTATGAGAGATCCCATCTCACATGGCTATTTCCATTTATGAGAGAAGTAGTATTCAAAAGCTATTAAGGGGTATTGGTGCCTTAGATGTGTTGAAAGGAGGTGATGAACATGGAGGCTCTAGAATCTTGACAAATCACATGGAAGGATCTGTGTCGAAGAGTGATGGCCTTTCAAAGATTTAGAGCTAAATATCGCTGGTCTGAATATCTAAAGAAAGTAGGGAGATTGTTGCCTAAGTTTAGGTAGAGGTGGTGATAATATCTTCCTTGAATCTCATAATAAATGGGGCATCTAAAGATGAAATGTTCTTTGGTCTTAACCTCCTAGAGGGAGCAATGATGATATATTCAGTCAAGATGAGGAATGTTGGTGATGTTTCTCAAGCCATAGTTGATTTGAACACATCCTAATTTGGCCAAGGAGAAACCTCTAGCCATGTGAGCAAAGACGCTTGAGATAGTGGCAGACCCGTAGGAAACATTTAACATAAAACCAAGCTTTGGGTTGAGAGGCATAGGAGGGGAGGTCCAAATGACTTGGATGTACTGCTTGTAAATGCCCCTTCTAGTAGCTTTGGTGATGATCTCCTTTGAAGGAAGGAGCCAAGGAGGAGCATCCAAGGAATACATGAAAGAAGGTAGCTTGTCAATAGAGATGCCAATATAAAGGAGTGAGCTAGCCTCAGAGTACCAACAATGATGGCACCGAGCTAGACCTTGTGAGGCAATCTTCTCAGGAGAACGAAGAACTAAATACAGGTATCTATTGTGACTAGAAGCAAGGTCACCCATGGATTTGAGTTTTTGTGTGTAGAAAGTCGGAAGATAGTCGCAAGATGTAATGGGTGGGCAACAAAATTTGCTTGGATATTGCTTTGAGGAATATCATGCGTACACCTAATAAGACATTGTAGCATGAGATTTTGGACCCTCTTAATACATGCACAATCAATGGATCCCAAGCTAGGCCTCCAAATTTCCAAGTTGCACAAAATTGTTGGCTTGTTGATATAATGAAAATGGAATTGAAAACATTGATGTTCCAAGAGAGAGAGAGAGAGACGCATATCCCTTTCAAAGACATGGATATGAGGCAAGCTTCATGCTGAAGGAGGGACAAGAGATTTGGACTCCCAAGTACGTGTAAGTGGATGTGATCCCTTGACAAAAGAACTGGAATCTAGAAAGAAGACATTTGGAGATATTGAAAATCATGACCTTAGTTTTATTTTGGTTGATTACATGTTGGCGACGATCACAAAACTAACAAGGGCATCAAGTGGTTGTTGCAAACCTTTAGCAAAGTAAGAGAGGAGAGCAACATCATTAGTAAAAAGTACAATGATAATAACCACTGTATACAAAGTGCAACCATTGCTTCGATGAGTGTTTTGCTAAAGTAATACCTCCAACTCATGAATGTAGATGATAAAGGGGGTTGGGGAGAGAGGAACCCTTGTTCGACGGCAATGGCACCAACAAAGTTGGAGAAATCATGAGTTACGAAATGGCTCAATAATTGCCTCATAAATCCTCCAAGCAGTGGTAACAAGAGGATCAAGAATACCAATATCATGCATGCATTGGAAAAATAAGCGTCTTGGAATTGAGTCAAAGGCCTTCTTGAAGTCTATGAAACTACAAAAGTTTGTCGAAGATCTTGGCAAGCCTCTTGAATAATAGCCAAGAGTGTGAAGATGTGGTCAATGGTTTATATTCTACCTTGAAATTGGCTTGCCTACAAGCACAAAGATCATGTTTCTCTAGGCACTTGAAAAATAGCATATGCAACACTATGGCATAAAGTTTGGCAAAAGTATGGCCAACCATAATAGTCTTATCACTTCCAAGATTATAGAGATCCCCCGACTTATGAATGGGATGAATTATGTGTTGAGACCAAGATTGAGGAAATCCTTAACAAATAACCTCATTGAAAAGCTTTGCCAAAGGCGAGGATAGAGATTCTACACCATATTTTATAACTTCAGCTTGGAGGCTTTTATAGCTAGCTACCTAATTGTTACATAACTAGAGAATAACCCTCCTTACATTACTTGTGGTGAAAATGGTGGAAGTAGGTGGTAGAGTGGCGACAAATTGATTGAGCACATCGTAAAGAGAGCTAGCATAGGAAACCCACATGGTGTGGCTAATGTTAGAGGCTATATTTGTAGGTTTCCTTGGGAGAAGAGTGTGCCAAAAGTGTTTAGGAGAGTGGTGAAGAGTAGCAAGGAGGGAAAGTCATCGAGAAGCAAAAAACTCCTGCTTGTTGCAATAGAGAAGACAATGGTGATCCCTATGGATGGAGGGCATAGAGAGAGGATCATGAACTAGTGAAAACTAGAGTTTTTGATGGAGAGATTTGCATTCATCATCAAATAACCAATTCATAGGGCATGATCTGTGGATGTGAGAAGGTTGAGGAAGATGTAAAGTGTGGGGAAAAGATTCAAGGGCAGGATCCCAAAGGGTTTGCCAAAGGAAGTTATACATGGAATCGCTGGGAAGAGGGATGGAGTAGAAATCTATCAAGAGAAGGGAGAGATAGGCTGAATAATTTAGGGTATAGCCATCAACAAAATGGATATTGGGATGCATAGTTATAGGGGATGCCATAGTAAAGGGTGTGTGTAAGGAGTGAGAATTAACAAGAAGGATGAAAAACATTGTGACATGATCAACAAGTGGTAGCCGAGGAGAAATAAAGAAACCATGGATATGGGGTATGAGGTACTTGTAGGTGAGAAAATAATCCATGACACGCACCACCACCATGAGGAGAACATGCGAATCTTTCACACTCAGATAACAAAGGGAGCTAGTTAAGAATGTGGAGGCTTTGAGGTTCCCCTAATTGAAGATGTCTCATGTAGGCCATGACAATGGCATTTACATTAGTAGAAATTCTTTGTAAACTAAACATTTGAGGGTCCATCTCATGCAGACATAGCTCATCCTTTGCAAGATCATGAATGGGTGTTTGGAGGGTCCTATTGCGAGCATTAAAGTCACCGAAAATAATGATATCACTAGCTATGGAGTATTTGGAAATCTTTGGATAAAAGTCCAAGTAGGAATCTTTATTAATGTGAATGACAAAAGAGGAGCTAGGGGAAAGTAGCAAATTGCAATAAAGACATCCTAATGGGAAGAGGTCCCTTGTGAATATGGAGCCACATGTATCTCGAGTAGACATCGTAAGAAACCGGTGAAACTTTAGGTTTGAGGTTATTCCAAGTGAGGCAAGCCACCCCTCCAGAAACACAAAAACCATCAGGTCTATGAGTCTCATGGTGAAAGGATGAGATCCAAAAAATGGTAGTAATAGGAGGGATAGCCCGTTCAAGGTTCTTGTTAGTCTTAGTGAGAAAGATGAGATCATGGGAAGTAATCACATCATGGGAAGTACCTAGAGAGCGCCATATAGAACCATTGTAGTTCCAACAAGTAATGAAGATGCCATTGCTATTCACTAAAACCTAAGGTCCTCGTCATATTGATGGTCTAGAGTGTGACCACCCAGAGGGAGGGGAGTCATGAATGATGGCTTGACTATTCTATATAACGACTGACTTGTTCTCTTTCTTGGTAGCTACAACTTGGGTACGGGCTTTCTAAAATTCCTCAACTTGGAGCCTCATACGATGGGCATCTAAATATATCTTTTGGAGGGAGGGAGAAGAGCTTTATCTTTTTTGCAAGAGTTTGTAGATGATGCTTAGTTGTTTGAAATTGAATGATAATAGTGCTGTTTGGAAATGCCCAAGCCTTATGGAGAGAGATATCCTTTGAACCTAAGGATTTGTGCAAGAATGGATGATCGACTTGTACGGAATCCATGGGCTTAGGTAGGCTACAAACACAAAGACTCAATGCATTAGCTTTTCGTGCCCTTTCTTCATGAAATTTGGCTTGAACAACCATCTCAACAATATGGGGTGCCTTCATTTGTTTGACTACTTACACCCATGAATAATGTTCTTTGACTCGCTTTTGGATAGATTTGGGTTGGGACTTCGTTTCCTATTTAAGATGTTCATGCTAGGTGATTATCTTTGATTGTTTAATCTAAATTTCAAAAATGACATCATTAAGCTACTATAAACAAGAAGACTCATTGGTAGCTCAAACTTGTTCAAGATGGGTGATACGGACCTACAAATTGGCAATGATGCCATCTTTTTTCTGTTGTTGCTTTTGAAATAGTGATATCAACTCTCCAAGTTCATTGTCAAGGTTTGTGATCCTGGACAATCTCCTGCTAAAGTTGACATCTTTATTGCATGGGGATAGTTCCTTAAGGCGAGGAGTTTTAATCAATTCCATACACTCAGAAATCATACCATAGTAGGAAGCTGCACACCAAAATTTTGAGTTGATCAATTTGAGCTGATTGCCTGTTGTTCAAACTAACAAATATTTGTAGTTGTAGACATGGCTACAGAATTTGAAAAAATTGTGCAAAGCATGTGCCCTTGCAGCAAATTACATTGTGTTTTAGATGCCCATGCAACCTCAAACAGCTAAAAAAAAAAACCAACCTCTTGCATAACTTTGACCTAGCCATACTTTTGATTGTCACGACTTCTGAACTGCAATTTTTGACCTTGAAAATGATGATTTTGTGATATTTTGGCTTGTGATTCTATTGCAAATCCTTTAATTTAAGGTCACAATTTTCACTATTGTTGGCACCTGTGATTTTTTGGTGAAAAACCTTGCGATTTTTTTTTAAATAGAAAATACCCACAAATTTTGAGCTAGTTGGAGAAAAGGGTTGTGCATTGCACAAAAACAAAAGCCACACACAAAACATAGATCCAATTTATTGTGAGCCTTAATGCTTCTTAAGTGTATCTCTCTACTAATGGAAGTTTAAATAATCTGGTCATCCACATTGGAGGTACAACCAACCTATGTTCCTTCAAAGGAAGTCATAAACACAATGCCCACAATGCTTAGAATTGGTCTTGGAAAAAGTAGTAGTAGCATTTTGCTTACCTTTCCCATTTGCCTTTCCCTTTGGTTAGATACCACCTTACATTTTGTGCATTTAGAGATGAAGATGGACCTTTATTGTTAATTTTAAGATATTGTATTGGAGAACATGCCTCATGTATGTCTTGAGGCTTGGTCAACAACCTTGACTTATGGGCCACATTAGATGACTATGTAGATCTCCAATATACTTCATTAAAGTGTCCTGAATTTGAACATCTTTATTCATTTGGATGGCTTTATTATGGAACTCACTTGTATACTCTTTTACATTTTGGCTTTGGATTTGCTGAAAATGAGAATCAATATACTTCTCTTCATGACAAAAATAATGTAATTGCTACATAATTATCATTTGCAAAATGATGATGATGTCCTTAGGCCCAAAGAATGGAGATTATTTTCAAATCAAATGAGTGAATGACTAGCTAGCCTGCATCTAGAAATGAAAATTTCCTATTCTTTGATGGTACCATGTAACTTGAAAGCTAAAATATAGCTTGAGTATAGCTCACTAATGATCAAATTCTCAGCATTTACATTACCTTCAAAAGATGGAATTTTAATCTTGGTTGCTCCCTATGGGTTTGGGGCTGCTCTTTTCTTAGGTCTTTATTTGCTTTGGAACCCATCCTAGACACTCCCAACTTTCCAATGTGAACCTCCATAATCTTCTTTTATCTTTAACAATCAATCTTCAAAATGGATTAACAAATGCTTGTCACATCTTCGCCAAACTTGATGGATCTTCCTTCCTTTTCATGAGCTCTCAACCCTTCTTCATTGTCTGTTTTTTCGCTTCTCTACGCCATAACCTTTTCTTTAGGAGGTAGCCAATTGGGTCATAGATGTTGAAAATGAAGAAAATGAAATCCAATTTTAGGGTATTGACTTTATAGAATTACTAGAGAATAGGAATGGTAGAAGGAGACCACATTATTCCAAGACCACTAGAGGTTCCATTGACATTGGAAAACAAGCTTTCCATCTAAGCCAAGATTTTGAAGAAGATTGTTAGCTTAATTATTGTTAATTTTTGTTTTTCAAAGTAGGATGATGTTTGCTTGTTGAGGTAATTATTGACACTTTACTCAAGTGTCTTTGTTAGGGGCATTGAAGATCCTAACATTCAAAAATATAATCTTCATGGATGAGTCATTTTCTAAGATACTAATGAGTGAATAAGACACCAACTCTTAGATAGTGAAGTAGTTTCCAATCAAAGCCTTGTTGTATTTGACACTAATGATTTTCTTGTCTTTTTTTGTTTTCTATCCACATATTTGTCAAAATATTTATTAGTCTTGAAATCATAAATTCCTTTTAAGCTGCTTTAGGTTTGGGTTTGTGATGTGGTTTTTGAATTATCTCATATAGTCTCTCAAAAAGGCTCAAATGTGGTTTTGTCCAAGTGTTGAACATTGAAACTTTGTCTTTGAAAGCAAAGGGCTCCTTTGACTAGAATATAAGAAGATACGAACACTTTATCATAAAAGAAGTTTGAGTTGTATGAACAACTTGTGTTTGCTTTTGTATATAATAGCATCTTTGTATATGTGTATGTATATAACATATATTTATGTTTTATTTGTGTTGTTGCTTCTGCTCTTTTAAATGGTGTCTTTTACCTTTATATTTTTAGTTGACAAGAGTTTGGTTATGGTGCTAGTATGATGCATGAGGGAATTGGTAGAGCAAAGGATTGAAAATCCTTGTGTGACAAGTTCAAATCTGGTTCCTTGCATGTATAGTTTTCATCATAGATAAGTATGAAAAATGATTAGTAGACATTATCACATAAGAATTTTGAATTGAAGAATCAAAGAGATATGAATGGTAGAAGGTGACCAAATTATTCCAAGACCATTTGGAAAACAATCCTTTCCATTGGAGCTAGGGTTTTTAAGTAGATTGTTAGCTTAATTATTGTTAATTTTTGTTTCTTAGTGCAAGATGATGTTTGCTTGTTGAGCTAATAATTCACACTTTACAAAGTGTCTTTTTTAGGGGCAGTCAAGCTCCTAACATTCAATGATATATTCTTTGTGGAGTCTTTGATAGGATTTCCACCCCTTGAAGTGCAAACTCATAAAAAGATGGAATGTCTTTTTGGCTCCTTGCCAAAGCTTTCTCTTGAGCTTTCTTAAGATATTATTTCCTTTCTTATATTGTAGACCACAAATTGGCTTGGACTTGAAAGAAACTATTTGGGAGATAGTGAGGACCAGATTAGGCCCCATTTCATTCTCTGAATACTCATTCTCACTATCACTATCTTAACCTAAGTTTTCCATTTCCTTCAACTGATTACATCCATGAAACATTTATGTGGGAGTGGAAGTTGCCTTATCCAAGAACTTACATTTGTTCAAGATACATTGGGATTTGCAAAGAGGAACTTCATCTTGATGTGGTTTAGAAGGGATGGTGGCAATCGGTTGAGTAGATTTTCCCACAATCATTTCTTTTGGACCTAAAGGAGAATGCAATTGCAATCCCCTGGAGAAGGAGAGGCAAATTTAGTGGGAGAACTTGAGGGATCATTGATATTAGAAGTGACCTTAGGCTTATCCTTTTCCCTCCACACCTTTTGAAATCTTTTTTTTAAATTGGCCTTGAGATTGTATGGCTAGGTTTAAGAACAAAACCTTCCACCTCAATTTTTTGAAATCTATGGAGTGTGATTAAAACAAATTCATGTATGGGTTCCAAAACACCCTTCTTTAAGATTGTCATCCATGGAGACAAAAGTATTCAAATTGTTTCTGTTCTTAGCAAGGGCTTGGGGAGTCCAACATGTAGAGAAGGCTTCCAAATAGGAGTGGATTTTTTCTTGTAGTTGATAGAATTGAAATTGGGCTCCTAATTTGTGAGAAAATGCTTTCATCAGTCCAAATCCATGGTTCTTTATGTCAAGCTAGGAAATGGATTGCAAAAGTGGGAATGAAATTGAAATGCAAACCCAAAAAATTATATTAATGAAATGAGATGCAGTATACAAATAGATCAACAATGTGACCTTTTTGTTCATCTTTTGATAATTGTTCAACTCATCTTTAGGATGACTTGTCAAATTCTATAAGACACCAAGAATTATTTAGTATTTACAAATACTTACATATTATTACATCCCCCCAATGCTCAAAAAAAAAATAATGAGACCAAGCATGCCTTCGAATTTATCAAATTTCTCTCCTCCAAATACTTTTGTCAAGATATTTGCTGATTGATTTATAGTTGGATAGTAGTTCATTTTGACACTGCCATCTTTCATAGAATGCCAAATCAAATGGAATGTGGTGTTGATATGCTTGGCTTTGTCACAAAGAATTGGATTTCTTGCCATCTTGATTACGAAAGTGTTGTTGACCATGAGTGGTGTTGACAAAAACTTCCTTTTTGCAAATCCTCAAGAACCTTTCTAAGTTGCAATATTTGCTTGGTTGCTTTTTAGATTGATGTATATTTTGCTTCTACTGAAGAAAAAGTTGGCATTGGCCGCTTCTTTGACTTCTAAGTGATGATTGTTGATCCTAAATTCATCAAGAAACATTAAGTAGATTTTCCATCTTCAAAATCATCTGCATAGACTGAATTTGATTATTCCATTAATTGTTGCCTTGGGGTATTTGAGACCAAAATTGTGAGTTCCCTTTAAATATCAAAGAACCCTCTTTGTTAATCTCTAGTGACTCTCAATTGTTGCACAAATCTAGAGGGAACACCTACAACAAAAGGAATGTTTGGTCTAATTGTAGTTACATAGATTAGACTTCCAGTAAGTTGAATGTACTTAGTTGCATCCTCAAAGTCTATAGTATCATCTAATGTCTTTTAGATTTTGTTCCATGGGTGTGCAGAGTCGTTTATAGTTTTCCATTTCAAATTTGCTTATAATTTCACCAATATACTTTTGTTGTGTGATGAAAATATAGTAAGATTTTTGAACTACTTACAATATCGAAATCATAGTTCGCAAACTCTGATGAAGCATACAAGATACAAACTTGACAAAAACTCGACACCTTAAAAAACTCTTAAATTTTTGAAAAAACATAATTTTTTGAAAAATAGATAAATTGTATTCAAAATATAGCTACAAAATGAATCAAATCAGTTTGGTGGGGGTTTTGGGGCAACATCCCCAACGGGGTCGAGGGGCAACACCCCTCATTGGGGTTGGGCGGTAGTGCCCCTCGTGGGGTTGAGGGGCAGTGCCTTGGACGCGCTCCCCTTGAGAACTCGTCGGGTCTGTGAACCATGATCCAAATAGTAATGAAGATGACCCAAATATTTTATTTCACAACCTTGCAGTAGTTTTACTTTGTCTTTTGTACTGTATCTTTTATTATTGCTTGTTATAAATATATCATTGACGTGTACAACTGTTCTCTTGACTGTCTTCACAAAAGAGTTGCATCTTCAAATTTAAAATGCTTCAAATTCATGCTCAAGAGGTGCTTGGTGAGCTTTTCATAACAAGCTTGTTGGGCTTGTTTCAGACCATACAATGATTTTACCAACTTGCACACTTTGTGTTCTTGACCTTCAAATGCAGAACCTTTTGGCCAAGTTATGTAAACTATTTCTTTGAGATCACCATTTAGAAAAGCAGCTTTCACATCCATTTAGTGGATTTACCATCCATTTTGTGTTGCTAAAGCCAACAAAACTCAGATGGTGGTCCATTTCTCTGTAGTTGCTGAGGTCTTCTCATAGTCTATTCCTTCTTTTTGGGCATATCTCTTTGTGGCAAGTCTTGCTTTGTGTTTGTTGAGTGAGCCATTTACTTTGTATTTGTTTTGAAAGATCCACTTGCAACCAATGGGTTGAAAATTGAGAGGAGGATCAACCAACTCCCAAGTTCCATTCTTGATTAAGGCATCATATTTAATTTTCATTGCTTTTCTCCATGCATCAAGTGTTTGAGCTTTCTTTGAAGGAAGTTGGGTTTGAATCAAAAGCAATATTAATTTCTTACTTTGAATGTCCTTCCAAGTTAAGCTTTTCCATTTTATCTTGAATCTATTCTAGGGACTTTTCTTCTTGCTCTCTAGCATTGTATGCACGTTTGGGGCATGTTTTTCCAACCATCCTGTTTGACATCTTTCAATGTTTGTGTGGTTCATTTTGGCAACTTTTTCTATGTTACTTGCAAAATAAATGGTCTCATTTTCTTGATCTGAAATACCTTCATGTTTTGGCTAATGCTCTAGAAACATGTTTTCATCGTTTTATGAAGTTTCAATTTCTTCCTTAAGCATAATTTCTTGTTCAATTATTGGAGACAAAATAGATTCAACAAATTCCAAGCTATATACCCCCTTAATGCTTGGAATCTCGAAATCTTCTCCTTGAAAATATCAATTTGTGCAAGCTTTTCAAGTCGACTCCGCTATCAATTGATGTAGGCTATGTCTTCTGTGGTTTCATTAGAAAATATCTCTTGCAATGAGGTTTTTTTTTTATTTTTCTCATTAAACTATATCCCAAAAGGATGCAATTTTTGACTTGCGTGGGTCAACTTGTTTCTTTTCTCTTTGGAAATTATTAAAGTATTAATTGTAATATTTAATGGTCATCTTAGTTTTAGTTAGTCGATAGTTTACTTTTAGTTAACTTAGTTAGCTTTTAGTAACTCCTATTTATGCTTTAGTTTGTTTTAGCATCTTTCCGTTATTTGCTTTAATTCTGTTTAGTTAACAATTGCTTCTTTTTAGAAACATCGTCGTATAATTCTTTATATGAGGAGTATTCCTCTCCTTTGTAAATAACAAATATCGAATATCAATTATCATTTTATGGTATTAGAGCTTCGGCTCAAACTTTTTTTGCAAATTTTTTAGTAATAAAAATTCGTTGTTTTCCTAAGGAATTTAAAAAAAAATACTTAGATGTTTTTTATTATTTATTTTTAATTTATTTATTTATTTATTTATTTTATTGTTGTTTATATTTATCTCAAAAACAAATGGTAATGGTTAACTCGAAAATTGAAAAAATTATTCCTAAGTTTTTTTTTTGACGGATTTTTTTAAAAATTTTGAATTTTTAGCCGATTTTTTTTAAAAGATAAAATGGAGGTTGAGTAGAATTTTGTGAACCATTTTTCAAAAATCAAGGGTTTTTTATTTGGAAAAAAAAAATCGTGGGTTTTTGAGAAGATTTTTGAGGGTTTCTTTGGAGAAATCGCGGGCTTTTGATTTTTGGCATATTTTTGAACTTTCTGGGTGCGCAATTGGATTTTTGCGGCTTCTTCTATGGGTTTTTCATGTATTTTTGGTTTATGAGAAAATATTGCTGGTTTGTGGGATTTTTGGAAGGAAATTGTCACTTTGTCCTTGTTCGTGGACGTTTTTTTGGGTTCAGCTGCCTTTTTTTTTTTCTTTTTCTTTCTGCATGCGATTTTAAATCACATTTTTTTGAGGTATTTGAAGTTTTCGTGGAAAGAATTATTGCTAGGGTTTATTACGACTTTGGATTTATAATGCGTGAAGATTTTGACAGGATTTCTTGGGTGATCTAATAAAAAATCGTGGTTTTGCACCTTGACCTGATTTTTCACAAAATTGTAGGTTTGGTTGACTTTGGCTAGGTTTACTACCCCTGCGCGATTTTCGGAAGTTCGTGGGCCTCTCTTTTTTTCCCCCTCTTTGGGTGATTTTAGAATCACAAATCTTTTTTGACAGGATTTTCTGAGAAAATTAAAAATTCGTGCAAAGAGGATTTTGAAATTTTTACTAAAAAAATTTGCATAGTGTTTTTTGAAGATTTTTTCTAAAAAATCTTGCCTTATTGTTCAAAGATTTTTGAATTTTTCTACTGAATAAAAATTGTGCTAGAGAATTTATGAAGATTTGAAGAGTTTTTGAAAATTTTTCTATAAATTTTTTGCTTATCATCAAGGTTTTTGAAGGTTTTTTTTTGGGAAAAATCTTGCTTTTTAGAGTTTTTTGAAGGTTTTTTTCTAAAAGATCTTGCTATTTTTGAGCCTCTATTTTAGATGATTTTTAAAAAATTGTGGGAGTCATGCCAGCTGATCATAGACTTTACTTTGTTTTTCATGCTTTTGGAAAATTGGAGGGATCGCTGCTTTGACCAATTTAATGTTGGAAAGTACGCAGAGATCAATGGAAAGAATTACAACACGTGGAAGTAGAGGATGCTTACCATCTTTGAGTACTGGTGTCTGAATGCGCTTGTTCTAGGTACAAAATTTCGTCCCACAGCTGTAGGGGAGGATTAGGACAAGTATGATGGAGGTAATAGGGAGCAGTTATGCTTCTAAAATTATCTGTCACCGTTGAGATGTTACTAGAAATACCATCTAGTAAATTTTCCGCGGAGATTTATAAGCATTTGAAAGATCTCCATGAGACCTTAGACAAGGGTAGGGTTTTCTTCTTGAATAATATGCTGTTTTCCATTATGATGGATGACACAGTGTCTTTGTAAGATCATCTCACGAAGATCAAAGACATTCGCGATCAATTGAAGGCTATTGGTCGCAAGATGGAAAAGAGGATATGATGGTCATTACGTTGAAAAGTTTACTACGATCCTTCGAGCACTTCATCGAAATGCTCAACATTACATCCACCAATGTTGACTTGAAGTTTGTTGATGTGTGCAGCAAGCTCTTGTAGTAGGATAGGTGGAGGAAGTAGTTTGGGAGCAGCAGTTAATCTTCCACTGTTGAACAAGCATTTACTACCAAGGACATTGGCAAAGGCAAGTCCACTTAGCAAAAAGGACGAGGCAATTTGGAGGAGAGCTCTATGAAATCTATTACTTGCCATTATTGTGGGAAGATTGGTCATATTCAAAAGTATTCCAGAAAGTAGTTGGCTGATGAGAAGTCCAACCAGGAAGAGTCTCAACAAAGTGCTCAAGTGGCAGAGTATACTGAGCAGAAGGAGTTTGCATACTATGCATTCATGGCCAGAACTCCATCAGAGTATGGGTAGACTTAATTTATGCTTGTAGGATGACCATTAAGGGACGGTATTAATTATTAATTGTAATATTTAATGGTCATCTTAGCTTTAGTTAGTCAATAGTTTACTTTTAGTTAACTTAGTTAGCTTTTAGTAACTTCTGTTTATGCTTTAGTTTGTTTTAGCATCTTTCCGTTATTTGCTTTAGTTCTGTTTAGTTAACGATTGTTTCTTTTTAGAAACATCGTCTTGTAATCCTTTATATAAGGAGTATTCCTCTCCTTTGTAAAGAACGAATATCGAATATCAATTATCATTTCAAGAATCAATGCATAGCAGGTGGGTTCAAAACCCCAAAGATGTTGCATTTAGAGAAGATAATTGCACCGAATTTTATATGGAATCTAGATTGAAGAGC
The DNA here is from genome assembly GCA_007258455.2 of Sequoia sempervirens. Classification (NCBI taxonomy): domain Eukaryota; kingdom Viridiplantae; phylum Streptophyta; class Pinopsida; order Cupressales; family Cupressaceae; genus Sequoia; species Sequoia sempervirens. The sequence continues at coordinate 13,684 of VDFB02286103.1, read as the reverse complement.
TACTGAAAATAACTTGTTGTGGAGATAATTTATTGTTTTAGTTTCTTTAGCCCAAAAATGCAAGTTTACTCAGTTGAAATACACCATTATTTGAACATATTCATTACAATTATATTAATCGTTTCAACTACTCAATTTTGATGAGGGATGTGAGAAATTGTTAGATAATGCTGTTGGAGCTATTCCACATGCATGTGGATCATCTAGTAGCTAGAATTCGTGAGCTCTAATATTAGTATGTTGTTAGGGAATACAACAATAGTTTGTTATGTGATAACAAATCTCATTTTGTATATATATTCATTATTAAGAAATATGGGCAAGGATACACAGAGAAGTTGCTAATATTTTACAGAGAAATAATATGGTTCTTCACACTTCATTAATTTTACATTGAAATCTCATACATATAAATAGGATTCTCAAATCCTATTTTGTAGGAAACCTCTTGAAACAACTCTCCAAATATATTTGAGTTGTTCTAACAACTCAACAAATACGTACTACTAAACAATAACCTATATAACAAACTATATGACTAATAATAATATTAAGTTGTTTAACAACTTAATATTATCATGACACTTATTTATTACTCACATATACTCTTAATTATATTGCCTATGTGAACACTAATTCACAACATTCATTATAATATCAAATTCATGGGTGTCCGCATAGATTTGTGCTACAATAAAGATCTCTAATTTGGTATCAGAACACGCATAGATGCTGTGCTATTATTGAGTCGAAGATCATCTTGGTTGATCATATTGCCATTTGATTTGTAGAAAGTTGTCATGATGCTCATCCTATCAATATGTGCTTATTGTTGACAACATTTAAAGCAGCGTGTTGTTCTCATCCTCACTTGTTATAGACCTGAGTTTCTTCCACTCTTCATTCGAAAAGGTAGCATGGGCTGCCCTCAATGTCTCCTAGCAATTCATTGAGGGAATAGGTATCCAGGGGTCAGGTGTGGCGTAGTTTGGGACACCCTTGGAGGAGTTCGTAATGCACCATTGTTGAATGAGCCAACGCAGGTTTTGGTTGGGTGTGAGCTGTTGATAGTAGAACACTTGCATTGTGGTGGGGTATGTGCTATTTTGTGGTGGGGTATGTGTTCTTTCGCAATGCATATATCCATTTCTTGATGCTTTCTTTGTCATAGGTGATGACCATGTACACAGTTACGAGATCCCACATGATTTACATTGATATTGAGCGAATCACTCTGCTTCTTGTGCTTTTATTTTGTGATTAGAGTGCCATTGAAACTTCTTCCTTTGGTTGATGACTGCTATTGGTTTGTGGTTATTAGCCTAGTTATTAGATGTGAGCCAATCTTCTAAGCCTCCTTGTTTACTCATACTTTAATTTGCTCTACGATTGTGGTTGTATACTTCAAACTACGAACTTGTTGAAATTTTTGGACTTGCTTGACTCTCTTATTGGGTGCCGACTTGGTGAACAAGGATAGAGTCAAGATCGATGGTTTCTCAGTGTCCTAGGAGCTGAAAAAATTGATATGGTGGACACTTTATTATTGTCATTATTATGTTTATTGTAAATTACAATTAAATGCCTTTAGTGTTTAGGTGTAAAATAAGTTTGATGATGTTATCTAAGGAGCGGGCTTGGAGAACATTGAAATGGTGATCCCAATTTCAGGAGATCATGGTGTACGTACATCACTAGCTTTGGTTCCTTTGAGCGATCGTGGCAAGAATGTGCTCTTTTCTCATTGATTACATACATATCTGGTGATATTTTATCTTCATATTCTTTCTTTTAAGATGTATTGGGATTTTTATGTTCATGTCAATTTAGTTTATTAATATGTACGCAAATTTTTGAAGGTATTGATCGTTTCAAGTTGCATTATTGGAGGAAATTGACACCTCTGACATTGTTCTAATTAAGGGGGGGTCATGTACTTTCAATATGGAGAAAAATAGCACACCGATTGCAAAATTTGAAGGTAAAAACTTCTACACATGGCATGTCAAGCTACAATTGATCCTTATTGAAAAGAATCTATGGGATGTGGTGAATGGAGCTACATCAAAGCCAATTGATGCTGATGGAATCACAAAATGGGCAACAGAGGATTGAAGAGCAATAGCTTTGATTGGTCTTGGACTTTTCGATGCATACAACACCACATTGATTTATCAATGACCTCGAAGCAAGTATGGGGTGATCTTAGTGCTTCATTTGGATCACAAGCATCAAGTGCAAAGGTGGGTCTAAAGCAAAAGTTATGTGGACTCAAAATGATGGAAGGCGATGTATTTGGACTTAAAGCTATTTTGTTGAATAGCATGCCTTCTAGCTATAGTAATATTGTGTTCACATTGAACAAAGTAGATGCTACTCTAGAAGATATAATCTCTACCTTGATTGATGAAGGAACCAAGGAAAATGATCCAACTTTAGAAGAAACTGCAATGCTTGTCAAAAACAAGGTTACCATTCCTCTAAATCTAGTTCTTCTACTTCAAAGGGAAATCAGTTCACCAAGGAAAAAATTTTGTGCTAATATTGAAAGAAAAAGGGGCACGTCATTATGAATTGCATTCAATGTGCCAGGGGTCTCCTTGATGGCAAGCTAAATACAAATAAGGCATTGACACTTGAGAATAGTGAGGAGGAATATATTTTCTAAATAAAATCAAGAGGTTGTGTTTGTGATTGGATGAGTATGTCCCCAATCACATTTGTTGAGTGATAGGGATTGGATGTGTTTGTCCCTAATCATATTTGTTGGTTGTTTGTGATTGGATGTGTTTGTCCCCAATCACATTTGTTGGTAATTATGATTGGATTTGTGTGTTCCCAATCATAACTATTGTGAGCAGATGTGTGTGTCTTTGTTCATAGCTTTGATGTTGGATGGATGTGTTTGTTCCCATCCAAACTCATTGTATGACCTTGGATAGATGTGTTAGTTCATATCCTTGGTTCCATGGGTAGATGTGTTTGCCTCTATCTGTAACATACACCCCTGATGTTTTTTGAAAAACCACTGTCTGCTGTTTGCTTGTTTTGCTGATGAGTTTTGTGTGTGTTTTCAATGTGTTTTCATGATGCATAATAACGCATGGAACATTGCAAAAGATAGGAAACCAAATAGATAACAATGCCTTTCACATAAATAACAACATAGAACAAGAGAATTTGTTTTCAGATTAAAAATTAGATTATTACAAAACTTTATCAGACTGATTTAAGGAGTTTTCAGACCTGGTATAGATTACAACAGCAGCAATATAGAAATATAAGCTCTCCAAACACTTCAATGGTGACGTGACCAAGTTCCCTGGATTCCCAACGCCTCCAAACAGCCAATAAGCACTGAAATGGACTGATGTGAAAGAGGTTATACAACAGCAACCTCAACCAATGATGCCCTGATATGGTACAGCCCCTCTTGAGGGTGATTTTGCTTAATAAATCAATACTCCACCAAAAACCCTGAATGATAGCTTGATATATGGCGCCAAGGAATGGGGAGTCCAATACTCTAGTACCCAAAATGTTGTACCAAACCCTGTTGGAGCAATGAATGGTTTTGTCCTTCAGCCACTGGAAAAATCAGAGTTTCCGGAACTTCTGATATTGCTTTTCAGACCACAGAAAACACACCAAAATGCCTACTAAACACCTCCAAAAAGATGCAAACTCCAAAACACACTAACACCAACAAACCCAAATCAAATACCATATAAATCTTCATCTTTCACCTTTCAAACCCTGAAAATCAGAACTTTGTTGAATCGCTGTGTGATCCCTGGACGGAACCACTCAAATTCTGACTAGGGTGGATCTCTCACCACCGAAACCAGCTCAATATGGTGAGGTTTTTTGTCCTTAACACGTAGCCCGAGTATTTTGGAGTCATTCCAGCAACATTCCTTATGTTGCCAAGAAGGAGATGATCAAATGAGGCCCCAAAATGAAGTTATATAGAGCCAAATAGAAAATTAGGGCGACTCAAGTTCAAAATACTTTCCCTCCAAAAAGCTACGCCCTTCTCCATATTAGCATTTTTTAATAAAATATTTTAACTCTTCTTCTATCTCCCTTGGGCGTCCCACTAAAGAGGCAACTAAATTGCTTGTGTTGCTTTATAAACAACTTAAGTCATTGCACTAGGCGCCAAAGTACTTTTTACATGACCCTCCGCCCCCATCATTTAAGTTGAAGTAACTTTATAAAAAATGATTTAAGTGAGGAATATAAATAATGAATAAATCAAACCTCAGCAAAAACCCAACACCCAAACTGGAAAGGACACTGCTGAAGTAGCCTTGGCTAGGACCAATTACCAGAAATAGACTTACTATTTTTAGCAAATGCTAAAAATAGTAAATACTTCAAAACACCAAACGGGCAGAAAAACTGATTAACAATGTGACTTACTATAAACAACAAGTGATGGAATTGGCCCCTTGCTAAAGAAAGAAATTTCTGCTCGAAACACTGAAAACCAACACAGAATGAGACTTGCTTTTAGTTCCCTTACCAAACTCCACTTAGCCTACGAGAACTTTAGAATAGGCTAATGGACAACTCCACTGCTCAGAGGCAAGGAGGGGACATTACACTATCCTTGGATAAAAGTCCAATATGGTCACTTTTACTGAAGAAGCCTAGTGAGGCCAAATCACTATTGCTTGTCACAAGTAGATGTGTATGTCCCTACTCATACCTTATATTTTTGATGAACTATTAAACTTGGTCATCAAGTGTTACTAGTTCACCTATCCCTATGTGAAGCATGATGGAATAAGTGTGGGAGTTATTCCACATGCATGTGGATCATCTAGTAGCTAGAATCCATGAGGTCTAATATTAGTTTGTTGTTAGGGAATGAAACAATAATTGTTATGTGATAACAAATCTTGTTTTGTATATATATTTGTTATACTATCAAATTCATGGGCATAGATTTCTGCTACAGCAAAAATTTCTGATTGATGCTTGATCCCATTTTTCAAGAGATAGTCTTCAAACGCCTTTGACATAAATTCACCATCATTATCAATATGCAATGTGCCAATATGGGATTGTTCATCATTTTCCAACATTGCACAAAACTTTTGATTTTTGTTCAGAAAATGGATCTAGGTCATTTTGCTGTAGTCATCAAACAACATGAAGAATTTATTACCACTAGTGGAAGAAATTGGTAGTGGACCACACAACTTAGAGTGGATCAACTTCAATTTCCTTTCTTTGTTATTTAGCCAAGATGCACACTTTACATTTTTCAATTGTTTTGGGAAGAGTTGGCAAACCTACAACACCATTCTTTTTTATTGTGCAGATGTTGTCATAGTTGGCATGCCCAAATCTCACATTCCACAAAAGACTTGCTGACATTCCTCCTTCAACAAGGTGAGCAAAGTTTCTTTACATTGAAGGCTCACCTTCGAGTTTCAACAACTTTCCTTTCTCAAATCCAGTCAAAATAACTGTATTATCACATTTTCTTTCGAGTATAACTTGAGTTGAATTGTCCCTTCACCATGAAACTCCTCAAAGAAATCCTTTCAGAAAGTTGTGTTGCATCATTAGTATCTAGGACACAAGCATCATATCATGTTAAATTCATTGAGATACAATCGACATCTTCTGATTTGGAAAGCACACATTCACTTACAAATTTATTTAATTTGATTTTGAAATTTTCTTCTTTCTCTTATTTTCTTCCTTTTGTTTTTGATAGGCTTCTATCTTATACCATGATGTTTTGCATTTTTGAGATTCATTACTCCGTTTTCTACCACATCTTTTGCAAAAGAAGTTTTGTTTGTCATTTTGCTTCTCATGGTGTTGACCATTGTTTTTTGCAGTTCTGCCTCCTCATCCTTTATTTCCTCCTTTTCCTCTCATTTCTTTCATTCTTGGAAGATGAAACTTGTTAGAAGGTTTGTCTTTTTGATGAGCATATTAAATATTCTCTCTTGTGGTTTCAATCTTTCTTCCAAAATCCTTTCCTATTTCAGCCATCTTTTCAACCAAATGACCGAAGGTAAGTGTCTTCAATTAATCACTTGCTTGCAATGACTCTAAGTAGGTTGAATATGTGGGAATAAGAGCTTTTATTAAGGCAGTCATATCAATTTTAGCACTATCAGCTTCAACATTACGTTTGATTGCTTGACATTTTGAAGCTAGACTCATTACATCACCATTCTTAAATTAATGTTTGAACAATGTCAATTGCAGTTGTATGAACTCCAATTTTAAATGGAATTCATACAAATTTTTTAACTTGTTTGGTGCTTCTCATGGTGTGTTACACCCTCGTATGTGATGGAAGACTTCTCCATCAATTGAGGTCCTTATAAAGGCTAATGGCTTAGAACTTTTATGTCTCTAGATTTGTTTTTCTGCTTTTGCTGTTGGTTCAGCTAGTTGTGCGTCTCCACCAGAAATTGTTGATGATGAGAGTATTCCCATTTTGTCTTGTCAACATGTCTTGACCTTTCTAACTAGGTGTCCTTCCTAGTTAGTGTTGTACAAGCAATTGATGTGATTGAATGCATTTTGCTTTCAATGGCAGATGAGCTGGTTCCTTATCACTCCAATAGGTTTCCTTTTCTATATATTGCTGGACCATTATACTAAATGTCTCAGTGTGCTCACCCTTTTGATATGCCGAATCACTATGTGGAAGAAGCTCATCCTTTGGATATACCTATTAGTATGTGAAAGGGGCATTAAAGCATATGAGAGTAGAGTGGTATGTGGCACTTAGGTAGTATGTGAAAGGATTTTCCCTATCAATGAAACCTGCTTAGAAAGAGATCCTACTTGGAATTTCTTACCATTAGGATTTATGTTTGATGATAATGATGAATGAGTAATGGAGGGAAATGGAATATAAAAAATTTGTGCCTTGATTTCTCCTTGACGATCTATAGGATCTAAGCCATAGAAATTGTTGTTGTAGCTATGTTAGGTGTTAGATGTAGTAGTTCAATTGTGCTGGCTTTAATTATAAATGTGAACCAGAGGCATCAAGTATATTGAATGCTACGATTTGTTTCAGGTTTACAAAATCTGTTTTGATTTTTGAATTTTTGCATCAAAAAATGACTTATTGCTTGTGATATCCAATAAATCTAAAAGATGTCCCCTTAAAATGACTTGCTAAAATGAATTAATCTCCAACTAATTGAAATTTTCCTAAAGCACCTTTATGTGATTTATAAGAGACCCAACAAGAGTAAAACACCCCCCACTATTTAAAAACACCCAAATTTGAAGCACCCGACTAAATTATCCCAAATAAAGTAATTCCCTCATCAACTTAAAAGTTAAAACCTAAAATCTAAAATTCTCCCTCTAAAAAATTTGTAAACCCTAAACTCCAATTTTAAAAAGTTGTAAACTTTTGATTTCTAAAGCAGACAGATCTATGGTGGTGGTAGATGAGGCATGAGAAAACAATAGAAAAAACTGATAGAAGAAGACACACCAATATATTTTGAGGGCCTGCGAATTCTTTTAAGAAGCCACGAAGCAGAACAACTCTGTTTGTGATGCCATGGAAGAAATCAAAGGGTCTATGATTTTTGTATGCAATCTTATGAACCAAGAACCACAACTATGTCTCTCCATTGATAAATTGGCTTCCAAAATTGACCCTTTTAGGTTAAGCTACCGAGGATGTATGTCAAAATATAAAATATTGTAAGTTGTCCATTTGTGGACATAGAAGGGAAATGGTAGATGCAAATATATTCATTCTTCAACTTATTGCTCCATTTCCCTTATAGCCATGAAATTTGAGGATAATTTTTAGCATGATTTATTTATTGACTCTGCGAATTATGGGTGTTTCTGTATATTTTAGTCATATATATTGTATTGCCAAGCCTAGCCATACTAAACCCAGGGATAAGGATTGGTGTATTGACAAACTTGAACCTTAAAAACAAAATAGAAATAAGTTAATTTTTTATTGAAAAAAATATGCCAAAAGTAATGAATATTAAGCTGTGTTTGTTAGAATATTTTGTCATTGATGTCAAGGCGTGAGCTACCTGCTTGTCTACTTGAGCTGCTTGAGCTACTTGCCTATGTGTTGTGCTGCCTGGTTGTGTGCTTGAGCTACTTGGCTGCTTGGTTGAGCTACCTGGCTACTTGCTTGAGCTACATGGTTGTCTAGTTGAGCTAGTTGCTTGTCTTCATCAGCTAGTTGCTAGTCTACTTGGTCAACATTTGTGCCAATTCATCTTGTTATGTCAGCTTCCAAGTCATACTGCCATATCAGCTTTGATTTTTCGAAGGGTTGACTTCTTTATGGCACGATTTTCTTTTTTATTGGAGGCGGGTAGTACTACTTGTGCGATATGGTGGATCTTATTTAATATTGATGGCTTGCTCAACGATTTTCTATCTTAAAAATCGTAAGATATTCAGTTTGAAAAAATCTCTTTGATGTGTCGGTTTATTCTATTTACTCAGGAGGCTCCTTATTGTTTTCTAACACCTCTTGTACCCTTGGCGCGGGCTGCTGTATTTGTCAGCATATTAAGAATTTGATTCTGTGGGTGTCGGTTTCATGTGTAGCGGCTTGAATAAAGTTAATTGCATTGCTATCAATAGCTTGAAATTAAACGACTCCAGATTTGAAAATAAATTTATTTATTTTGTTTCCTTTGGGACGGCTACAAGAGTCAGAGTTTGAAATGAATAAGGACATTTCTTTTTAATGTGGTGGCTTAAAACTTGTGTAGTGACGACTTGTGAAGTTAGATGGCTTCCATAATCTCAGACAGGGTCTCTGTTTGTAGCGTCGACCTGCATATGCAATTAGTGGAGTTTAATGCAATTATTAAAAGTGAATCGACATTCATTTGCTTATATGGGAAAAGGCTATCTATCCTTGGACTAGCGATTTGATGAAAAAGAGTTGGGAAACGAGCTTCTTGAGTGTGAAGGCTTTGCCTTGAATGAAGTATGTGTGAATATCTTTTTGGAGTGGAGCTAATTTTTTTTTTTAAATATATGCAGGAGCTGTCGTAACTTTTCATATCTCCCAGGTAGGAAGAGATTGATACCTTTTAGTGTATCGGGCTGGCAGTGTTGTGTTGTATGTTGGAAAAGATGTTATTCTACAACGGGCTGTATTTGTGAAGAATCTATAACATTATGACTCAGTGAGGTGTGCCTAGCTAAGTCATGAGAATCTGATGCCATATAGGAGTCCAATGTTTTTTTTTATTTCGTGGATATTTTGGAGTGTGACGAAATTTATATGCCCAGATGCTTTATTCTGTGATGCTGAGTTTATCATCAAATACTATTGCCTCTATTCTATGCTGCTGATGAAAATGTTAGAGGTCATTTTCGTATGGAGGTTGCACAGAAAAAAATTCTTTTTGTATGAGAGGCATGGTTTTTAAAGAGGCTGAAATGGTGTGAATATTTGAAGCTACTGGGAGTTGTTGATTTGGTCTTTAAGTGCATGTGCATTGGTTGTTTGTATCAGCTGCAAAAGGAGTTGTGATATCGTGGGTGTTGTTTGTGTCAAAGGAGGATCCATTCAGATTTGTTATTCAAAGGAGTCATGTAGTGAGAAGTTGTGAAGAAGACATACACTACCAAAATTGTATTCATTTTAAATTCTGGGTTGGCATGAGTTGCTGTTTTGATGATACTAGTTTTGGTTCCTTTTGGTCTGAGTTTGTCTTGAGAGATAACAGCATTTATATATGTCAGTACAAGGATGAAGTTTTGTTTAGAAATCTGATTTGCAGTCTCTGAGTGAAGTGATGTTTTGAGCAGCTTGTATTCATGCTTGAATCTTATTACATAGGCAATCATTGTATTTGGGAAGTGTGTTTCAGTGGCTTTTGGCATCTTGTGTACTGAATTGTGTAAGAAGTTTTGTGTTCAGTTTCAAGAATTCTTTAAGTCTGAAGTTGGTGCTTCAGCAACACTGGAGTTGGTGCTTCAGTTGATCGGAGTTGGTGCCTCGAGGGAGAGTTGGTGCTCTCAGTGGGTTGGTGCTCACTTATGTAATCTGGGTTGGTGCCCGTTTGGTTAATGAAAGCAATATCTTGCCATGGTTTTTAACCTGAAAGGGTTTTCCATGTGAAATCTGGTGTTCTCCATTTTTGATGGTTGCTGTTAATGTTTTGATTTCTGATTTATATGGTTTAAAGTTTTGAAGTCTGAAATACTAATTCATCCCCCCGCCCTCTCAGTATTTCCTATGTGCTCTTCAGTGTTACTATATTGCTGATATTGGCATAATGTGATGGTTTAAATGTGGTGTTGTTGTTCTTGCTACCAAGTTTCAAACCCCATTGGGGTGTTATTATTGAGTTTGTATGTTGGGAATGAGGTCCCCCGTTTGCAACCTCACCGGTTCATAGCTATGGGTTAAAAGTGTTTATCCCTTTAAGAAAAGCTGTGTTACTATATTATAATTATTTAAATGTGTTTAAACTAAATTAATACCATCTATACCTATTTTAAAATATTAATGTTAAATGATGTGTCATCTAAATGAAAAATAAAATTCAAAAATTTCTTTCAAATTTGTAAGTAAAAATAGTTCATATAATTTGTAATTATGTTTTATTAATATTAGCACTCTGAAAATGTCAAAATTGTGATTACACTATGCTCAAATTATTAAATTTTGATTTAGCTAAAGGCAGACTGAATGTCAATTTTTTTTCTAATATGGAATTATACTTATGGGTACTTGTTACTATAAAGCTGAGTTCACTGAAACATTAGTCATATGAAATTGTTGCGCCAAGCAAGCCTCAGAAAGGTTGTGTACCATCCCTTTGAGAAGGCCACAGGACTGTTGCACAATTCCTAAATAAGGGTTGGACTTCTTAATCGGTAATAGTTTCAGGTGTCATTTCCTTCAACACTGACACCTTGGAAACACAGTTGAGTAGTGGTGCTAATTGTCATTGGCTATAGTTAATAAGTATTTGATTTATACATTGAGAAATGACTCCTATATTTTCACCCAATTTCATTTTAATACAAGTAGAAACAATTATTGGTGGTTTTACTCACTGAATCTGACTATTTTATATGTAGAGGTTGGAAATGACTCCTATATTTTCACCCAGCTTCATTTTGATACAAATAGAAACAATTATTGGGTGGTTTGATTCACTGAATCTGACTATTTTATTTCTGAAGGTTGAAAAATCGATTAACTTTGATATTTACCTGAAAAAGTGATAAACATAGAAGCTTAGGTTCTAACTTCTAACTTAAGATGATACAATCTGGTTCCTCTCATAGCATTGTGGTTGACATGTGAAGCATTTCTAAATTTCTGTGATTGATAAGATTTTGTAGGTGTTGACTATGACTAAGCTCAAACTTCATTTGTAAATATGGTCATTTTGGCTGTATGTAGTTACTAAATTGTGCATGTCTCTTTTTAAAAGTCCTTTCTTATTTTTGAGAGGGTGTTATGGTTAACAATTTATGGATGTTGATGACTGCAATATGTGCAGAGCGTTGCAAATCATTAAGTGCTTCAGATGATACTGGTTTGGAGCTTGATGGGGGCACTGGACACAAAAGGCCACCTCGGAAGGTTAGGAGAAAGGTTCAAACAACTCATGAAAGTATCCTTTTGTAAACAGTGATTACAAGTAGGTTGTCGGTATAACTCTGAGTCTTGAGATAAGAATGTTTCCACCCAGTAAAATTCGTTGAAGGTATTGTCGTATTGAAGTCTGAAGGTAACAATTACATAACATGTTAATCTGTTTGATAAATTTCTGGACTAAACTGTGTGTAATTTTTTTCATCATCAACGTTTTGGATCATACTTCACGATCCTATCATCAGGATGAAATAGTTAGAGAGAAGAAATGAGAGAATAGCAGCAGACTGAGAGAAGACTAAATAGATGAAGGGAAAGGGTTCTAGAAATTAGGAGGGAAGGGAAGAAGAATCTGACTTGAGAATAGAAAAAGAAAGGAAATAGAAATAAATAAATAATCACACATAAACATGCCCAATGGAGAAAATAAAGAATAAAAATAAACAAAAAATAATATAAAAACAACATCTAGATAATCAAGGCTAAATAACCTATTTAGACATTATGATTCATGTCAGAGCACCCATTTTTTATCATTTGGAAAATTTCAAGCCAGTTAAATTGTTTATCCAAGGTAATGTAGAACATAACAATCATAATCATGGGGAACATTGTTAATCCAAGGTAATGCCCATAGAGAAGGGTTGACAATGATGCAGAGTTACCTATAGGCATATCAATGATTGTCATATTGTTTCCTGCCTTTGATGCCATTATCTTTAGTTTGTCCTTGCTCCTGAATGCCCTAGTTAGTTTCCAATGGACTATGCTGTATGGATGTGTGGTTACATTACTGAGTTCCATCAGTAAATCCTTAGCTTTTTGAAAGATCAGGCTACAGCTGCAGGGGATCAGGAAATATCAGAATCTTTTGATGGGGAAGATACTTGTGCTTCAGAATCAGCAAATGTTGATGATTGTCACATGGGAATTGCATCCTCACTTAGCAGAGAAGTGAAAAGTAAGATGATTTTGATTTTTGTTATTTGTTTTTTTTGCTTCTTTGATGTTTGATATGTCAACTATATGCCTATCTGGCCTACCACTATATTTTCCATGTTATTAAGAGCTGCTACATGTACATGCTCATTAGTGATTTTACAAACATTTTTAAAGATTAAATATTGTAATGACCAATGGTTCTAATAAGGTTGTTGAGATGTTCAATTCTTTTGCAATGGAATCCAAACACTATCTGCAATTTGTAATAGAGACATGCTGTGATTTGACACCTCAACAATCAACATCATAAAGGAACTTTTTCAATTCTTTAAGCCTGTTGCACTCTTATCTTCTCTGTAGCGTAATTCAAGAGATGTGGGATAAATCACTTCGTTTTTTTTGTTGATAAAAATAAGTATATACTAACATAAATAATGTTACAAATTCTCAGCGGTCATTAGAGTAAAACAGCACTTGGAAAGGAAGTCCTGAAAAATAGCAATAGCCTGAGACTAGCAATCCAAGATAGGTCAAGAGAAATGGTTACATATACAGCTGTAATTGAAAGAAACTTGAACTAAGTATAGAAAGTGAAAAGAGAACAATGATTAGATTTAGTCCATGGGTTCAAAAGGATAAGACAGGACCTTGGCTAGGTCAACAACATTCTGTTTTCTTTTTGTGTTGAGTCATACATATAATTGCCTTTAGTGTGACAAGAATTCGACTTGGGTTTGAATAGGCAAGGGGTCAATGTGGTATAAAGAAAAAGATTGGAAGGGGTTTTTGGAGTATGACATCGAATCCTGCAAAAAACAATAAGAGGCATTGAATGGGACTTAACTTATAAGTGATACGGATAGGAAGGTAGTTGGCTATGCCATGGAAGGTAACAAATATAAGTTGACCACTTTAATAAGTAGCATTGACAATTGAGTTCGTGAGTGAGGCTTCCAAAAGGGAATAGTTTTATCCTTGATAAGCTTAGGAGATTTGTGTGGGAGTTGATTCTCACATGCATAATAGTGAAGATGACCCTGCCCTAGATTGCAGATGACACTGAAGAAAAAGAGAATTGACAACTGGAATTGCTGATATTAGTTTGTGAACAATGTGAACAGCGACAAGCTG
>VDFB02286102.1:0-36381 GCA_007258455.2 Sequoia sempervirens | reverse complement strand
TGATTGAAATGGGAAGAACACTATTTACAACAACATTAACACAAATTCTTGTAAAAACAAACCTATATTTCTGCATAGTGACTTTGTCCATAGCCAGTAGGCTTCCAAAGGTGTTGGAAGTCCCTTGAAAAACCTTGCAGTTCTAGAACTCAAGGGGTAAGCTTGGAAGCCTGACCCAAGTAGGAGCAACAAAACCCAAGTCTATCGAGGGGTCCAAGATTGGTTTCCATTTGTAAAGCACCAAACAATTCTTAAAATTCTTGTCAAACACCTAGGGACCACCTATAAGAATAGAGATAAGATCTTCCTGATTGTTAAAGATGAACAAAAAAAGGCCATTTGACATAGCACTCATGCTAGCCTCACCTTTAAGAGTCCAGAACAAATCCATCCACGTGTACCTAATCAATGTTGGACTTATAGGCTAAGAACCTCCAACCAATGACATTTGAAGACTAGTAATAAATTGGTTGATTATTTCATTTGGAATAAGTACTTCCAACCTCTCCATTACATAACACTCCTTTTACTCAAAGGAGGGGAATAAAGACCTTTTTGAAACTGATGAATTTCCCACCAGTTTGTCTGCATATGACTTTTGATTCCTTCTCAACACCAAGGAACTAGCTTCATGATGAATATTTATAGTAACATCATCCTGAGACTTAACACCCACCATAAAAGCTTTAGATATCGAAGAGCGAGTAGTTGGATTTGAGGTGTTGACATTGCCACCTATCAGAGAGGACAAAGTCCTAGAAGGGGACACCAGTTGGGGGCCCCCACCTTGCTTCACCATGGATGGGGCAATAACACAAAAATTTGAACCCCAAAGCGCACGCAAAATAACAAAAAATAAAACAAGTTGACTAGAAAAATAAATAGTTGGTATGACAAGAGGGAATGTAACATAAACAAATTTACATAGACAAATTATCATATTAACAAGTTAAATAAAAAAAATTGAAAATTTACTTGTGTGCACTCTTCACTGACCCATGAACCAATCAAACCTTACATGATGCATGCAAGAGGTTATCTGTCTGTTGGTGCCACCACTAAGGGATAAAGAAGAATTTTTGGAATAGGTGGTGGATGGGTTTTTACCATCCTCCATGCAATAAATATGAGGTAAAACAATACTTTTTGAAGGAACTCTATTGTGATTTTTTTCTCAATCAGATCCCAAATTACTTTGACATGCAGGACTTCCAAGGTAGAGGTGGGGGTTTTACACATAACAAAGTGGGGCTCAATGTGACCTGAACTAGGCACCAAGACCATTAGCTAGACCAGAGTTAGAGAATGTGACTATCCCTTTTGTTATGAAGGAGGGTGTTGAGGTGGAGAACTTAGAGTCCATTAGCTCACTCACTCAGACCCTTATACAACATACTTGGCCTATAGTACATGCTAATGCAAGCGAGTCTTCTAGGCGTTGAGTTTTACCTTGTGTATGTCAATCTTGTGGATCTCTCTGTGTTTAAAAGTTCAATATTCTTTTTCAAAATAGGTTCACTTAATTGGTTGTCATAATTATTTTCTTCAATCTAGTTAATTTTAGCTAGTAAATATGTCCCACTTATAATTGCCATAAATTTTTTCATGATGGAGATGCTCTTCCCAAATTTCCTTTTTCTAACTCCCCCACTAATTTTCAACTCTTTAATTCCAATTCTTTCCATAATTACCAATTTTAACTCCTCATTTGTGATTCCCCCATTAATATTTTGTCATGGAATTTTTTATAATGAAGATATAAATGCTTTGGGAGTCACATATTTCCTCTTCGAGAAACCCAACGACTAATATTATTTCAATATTTAATTGCCTCAATCAATTTGGGTCAATGATTAAATATTAATTGAAAGAATTTTCCTATTAATTTCCCCTTAGCCCATAGAAAATATTCAAATGGACTTTTTGTCCACAATTTTTTTTTCTTTTCTTTTCACAAAAGGCTAATAGCCCATATATTATATTAATAATAATAGTAAGTAATTACAAAAGTTCCCAAGAGGGCCTAATTACAAAAGTTCCCAAGAGAGCCTAATTACAAATGAAATTAGTTAAAAAAGGAACATTACAAAATAATAGTCACAGTGTAGGAAATATTAATTAAATTAATGCCTAGGTGGACTTGCTTAACAATTTTTTGTTATACAATTTTCCTTTATTTATATGTCACAAATAACAATGTATATCTTTGAATTCATAATTTTGTAACATGTAGTAGACTTTATTTAGAAAACACTAAGATTTTAACTATTCCTATATATCTGTTTGTAAATTAATTTTTGTATATAGTAAATTGCTATTGATTATTTAAATTTCATCTAATACCAAAGCTACTTTTTATCAATCCCCTTTTAATTGGGTTCTACAAACTGCAAGCTAAGAGAAATAGATAATTCCATTCATCCATTTGTATTTGAGATACACTTTTCTATACTATGTTGTCAATATTTGCAAAAATGGTAGTGGTACCCTAACTTTAGAATGATAAGGGCTCCTCTTTCTCCAAAGTGGTTTTCTCTCTTCTCATTGAAAATTTGAGAACTACTTGTAGGCCTAAATTTCTACTTGCTTAAGGGAAACTATGCTTAAAGCTCTAGGAGTAACCCTAACATACATGGAAAATTCCCACTACCTCCTCTAATTGATCATGCTTGATGATAGACGATCCCTCAATTTGAATTTTAGGAGAATCCATGTTAAGGGTTGTCTTGACCTCCTTGATAGGTACAATAAGACCTAGGAGCATGTATCTTCTTACACAAACAAGTTGCATGGATTAGAATTAGAATAATCATCAGTCCAATCATGCCCATATAAAAGGTAACATGTAATAAGAAAGAACATGGATGATAAAAAATAACTAACAAGTACACAAATCAAAGCTCCCAATGTTGTAACATGGGCTCTAATACCAAATTTAATGTCCCAAGTTTCTACCCAAGAAATTAACAAATGAAATATTTTTTATGTTACAAATGTGACCTCAACATACCATATTGCACACTTAGTCACTCATTAAATTGTGGCATAATAACACAATGACACTCAAGAAATGCACACCAATGCACCAATTATGGTGAAATAATTAGAATAATTACACAAGTACAAGATAAGGTCTAGTGGAGGTGTGGAGTTTCTATGCAACTTTGAAACTCTTACTCAACCTCTACTTTCTACCCGCTTCCTTGCACTGTAGAACTTTAGACCCTACATGCAACTTTGCAACCTTACAAGTTACTTACTAATCTTTGATATTTGTATTTTTTATTTCTTGGAAATATTCAAAGTTCTAATACAACTTTTCAACACTTATAAATTACATCCAACCTTCAATTCTTGCAACCTTTCACTCTTGTAAAACTTTAGAGTTTGAATGTAACTGTGTAACCCTTATAAACTATAATTTTCCAACCTATGATTCTTGAAAATAGAAACTTTGTGAACTTTTATAACTTTGATGCAACTTTTAAACACACTCAAGTTATATCCTAGGTTCTAATATTTGATAATTAAATCTTTATAAGCTTTCCAAGCTCTAAAATACATTTTTAACACTTACAAATTATATACCAAGTTTTAATATTTGACAAATAAATCTTTGTAGAGTTTCAAAACTCTAGCACAACTTTCAAACACTTATAAATTGCATCCCAAATTTTGAATTCATAAAAATTAAGCTTTGCAAACTTTTAGAACTCTGATGTGACTTTGAAACACTTAAAAATTGCATCCCAACTTCCAATTTTTGACAACTTAAGCTTTGTTAACTTTTAGGACTCTAGTGCAACTTTACAACACTTGCAAATTGCATCTAAAGTTCTAATTTTTTATAACATTCTTTTTCATGGAACTTTAGAATTTCCATACAACTTTGCCACAATTAGAATTTATAATATTCCAACTTTTAATTTTTCAGTTGCAAGGTCAATTGTTTCTAAAAAGAAAGTGTGGTTTTATGATCTTACATGCTATTAAAAAAATGATTTGGGCAAGTATTTAAGCATGATTTTTTTGCATTAGCCAAACAAGAAATCCCAAAAACCTCATTAACTATATAAACCAAGTGTCCATTTCAACATGCCAATGTAGGTCTACACAGTTGAAGGAAACAATAAAACATGCAAAAAGGGAAAAAATTAGACTCAAAATTTAATGTTTCAACCTAGATTTTAACAACACAAATAAATCACATATATATCTTAATTACATATTCATTTCCACAATAAATATAAACATGTTATCAAATCATGTTCATTGGATTTAATTGAACATGACAAATTAAATGCATTACACATTGCATATTTGACTC
Organism: Sequoia sempervirens; assembly: GCA_007258455.2. NCBI lineage: Eukaryota > Viridiplantae > Streptophyta > Pinopsida > Cupressales > Cupressaceae > Sequoia > Sequoia sempervirens. The sequence continues at coordinate 32,054 of VDFB02286102.1, read as the reverse complement.
CCAAGTCATGTAATACCAAAACAAATGGAACCTACACCACATATATGAGTAGATTGTAATCCATTATATGAATATTTGTAATTAGAATTACAAATTTTTAATTACAAGCATTAAAATTTCCCAAATTACACATTCTCAACAATAGATACAAAGTGACATTTTGATACGTCTAGAAGGTCCATTTTTTTTGCATGTTCTCTAAGTTGCTTAAGAGGATTTATGGCGCCTACGAGTGAATCAAAACAATAATGGGTAACCCTTAGGCCCCAACCCTTTGTATTAGGAGGCAATTGACCAAGTAGTCATTCAATATGCACATCAAACATAAGATGTATAAAACTTGACTATCTCAATAAAAGTATCAAAACAATAATATACACCATATAAGGATACCAAAACAATATCAATAAAGAACACACTAATCAATGCATAATCACACACTCATTGTATTCATAATCCAACAAACAGAAAGAAATATTATAGGTACTTGATGGAGTGCAATCACATGATTCTAAGGATTGGTTCCTTTTCATCCATGATCATGTGCCACATTATATCCACATAGGCACACAAAAATGAACTTGTGGGTTAATCATAATAATGCTTTAACTATGTAAACCCATTTATTTTAGTTATTATTTTCTCTTTACCTTGTGTTTGCCTCATCATAATTTGCATTGCAAATGGATGGGTGTGAGAGTCCACTAAATCCAAGCCTAGAGTCCTCACATCTTAAGACCACATAGATAAATATAATATAGACATGACACAAAAATGATTTGATCATTGCACAACTATTTATCCCATTTTCATGAAATAATATCATTTCCACAATATACAACATAAAAATAAGTTTGAAGATTCAAGATTTCTTTTTGGAAAACACACAAACTTATAATTTTTAGATTTTAATGGTGGATGATTCATACCCTCTAGAAAATTTTCAAACTTAAAATTTTACATTTTCAAGAATATTCTTTTGAAGGCAAGGGCATGTAAAACATACTTTTCCAATCACATAAAAATATTAGAAAATTTTGCCACAATTTTAACATAAAATAAAAAATTCAAAAAAATATAAAAGAGGATATTGCTAAATAGATTCACACACAATTTAAAAATCCCCATCCTAACAAATTCTAAAGAAATAATGCCATATGTAGTGGTATAAGGTGGGCATGGCCAAAGCATGAATGTTTACTCTTAATGCATGAAATTAAAAGAGGAATACCTCCAATCCAAGCTCATACAAATGAAATTGGCACAAATCAACAAACTAACAATCCTTCCTTCAAATCTTTAGAAACAAGCCACAAAAGAAAATCCCAAATCCTTTCAATATGTATTATACTTCAAACAAGAGGAGAAAAAAGTCCAACAAAATAATAATCAACCTTCAAAAAATGATTTTTTTTCTTCTCTTTTATACAAAACCTTATAATTCAAAAAACATTTTTTCCATTTCACATTGAAAACCACTTTTGTTTTACAAATAATTTGAAACTGACATATTTTTTATAATATTTAAAAGAATGATTAATGCGATTCCATTTAATATTCCTTTCACATATATATCCAAAAATATCTCATAAATCTCAATCTACATGTCAATTCATCTTACATTAATAACACTTTCCAATTTATATTAGATAATTTTGCATCTACGTAACATCAAAATGACTCATTCTTCCATCAAAATCACTTTTCTTTTATTTAGAATTGCATTTTAATAATTATACTTTCCAATTGTTATTTCACCGACATTCATTTATCCCACTCCCACCTCTTTGAAAATACAATCCTCTTCCTCCACCTCTTCAATTCTCTTCTAGATTCTATCTTGCACAACTCAATTAAAAATATTAAAAAAAATTACCACTAGATAAGGACTTATTCTAAAGAACAATAAAAAACACTTTATTTTTACTACCCTTAAAATTGCAATAATTGTAATGATTTTTTTATAATATTTAATAGAATGATTAATGTGATTCCATTTAACATTCCTTTCACATATATATCCAAAAATGTAACTCAATAAATCTCAATTTACATGTCAATTCATCTTACATTAAGAATACTTTCTAATTTATATCAAATAATTTTACATCTTCAATTACCTAATGTAAGATCCAAATGAACTCATTCTTCCATCAAAATCACTTTTCTTTTGTTTAAAATTACATTTTAATAACTATACTTTCCAATTGTTATTTCACCGACATTCATTTATCCCACTCCTACCTCTTTAAAAATACAATCCTCTTCTTCCACCTCTCTTTTACTTTTCTAGATTCTTATCCTTCACAATGTCTCAATTAAAATTAGATGCACGATAAAAATACCTGTACAATAAAAAAACACTTTATTTTTTACTACCCTTAAAATTGCAATAGCTGTAATGATTTCTCCCGTCTTATTCATCAAGGTGGCAGATTTTAAATTGCTTTTATCGCAAACTCGTCAAGTACGTCCTTGTTCTCTGGACCACCGCTGAATTCGACCCGCCACCCTTTACTTTCTTTTCCGCGCTGCTTCTTTTTCCTCTCAGGTACAATTCCTCCAACCAACCAATAGTTTTAATATGGATAGTATTATATTGGAAAATGCAGCGTATTGAGAGCTTAATGGCGGACATTTGTCTTCAAGTGTACTATTCTACGATGGCTTCTTGAGCACCCTTTTTAATTTTTCTACTCTCCTTACTGGCAGACATCATCTATGCTTTGCGAGAATTGCAGGTAAGCTAACGCCTACTGCGGCGTATTTTCTTTAGCAGATTCATTCTGATATATATAGGGGGAAACTATTTAAGGATATATTGTCTGTAAAATGGTTCTATAACCATATATAGATTCTGATTGAATAGACAAACTTAGATGACAGGGTTTTTTTTAAGATAACTCTCTCATGATACCTGGTGTTGGAATAAATTATTTTCTATTTGCTAGGATGTAGAAAGGTCTGTGGGCACAGACCAGTAGGAACTCTCACGCCATCTCCAGCCGCCAAACGGCGTCTTCAAGCGCCCCACGTTGTTCTCGCCATGCTCTCTCACCTGTAAACTATAAATGTTGTAGCTCACACTCTGCTACTGTAAATCCAACATTTATCATGTATTCTCCTATAAATTAAATGTGTTTAAACAAGTTCTTGTAGCACTCCAATTCACTGGTTTTCTCCTTTGTTTGTCTGCTCTGTCATTACCTGGCTGAAGGTATTACAGCTAGTTTGCTTTAATAAGTCGTAAAGGAGTTAATGTTTTAGCTTTCTAACTCCAGAAAGGGGTCTCTTTCCAATGCTAGGGGAAGTAAGATAAATTAAAGGGTTTTACTAAACATTATTATAGGGTTATCAAATTTTACGAACGGAAATCAAGAACTCCTGACCGGGGCGGGCTTTATGAGCGGAAATCAAGAGCTCATGGTCGGGGCGGGCACATCTTGCTAATTTGTGGGAAATACTGGTTGTTGAGGTGTTTCGGATTAGTCTTCGGGTTTCTTAGCAGCGGAAGGCGAGGATTCAGAGGCTTCTGCGGCAAGATCGGAGGTCTAGTTGTAGCAGTTTGTGAATTTCAGGGGAGGTTGGGCTTCGGTGCTTCTGGCCGATTCCCCTATCAATTTCAAATTTTCAGTTTTACCGAACTACTAAATAAATCTCTGTATCGTAAAGTGCAAATGTCTGCACTGTTTTGGCCTTGAGTTCTGTATTTTTTTGTTTTATTGTTGAAAACGTCAAACATTATTTTGGAGAATGAAGTTATGATTTAATGTTTTCCTTGTGGATATTGCTTCATTTGATTGACTGTTAGTTAAGTTTAGTTTGAAGCACTTGAAATGGACACTGAGAATTAATTTGTTTGTAAGGGAAGGCCTAGGGTTGTGAATGATAGGATTATGGAGGGCTTTCGGTCCAATCCTGAGCCACCCATTTTTATATGTGTCTAAAAGATATAGAAGAAAAAACGTTTTGTGAGATGTCTGTTATTTGTACTGAATCACAACCTTTGCCAGCAAGCTCACCAAGTTATAGTGGCTAGGATGTCTATTCTGGTGGGATTGAACCTGTGGCTTGTTGACCACTGACATTGTAATGGCAGTTGCACTGACGAACAGATTGATATTGGCTTTCTGATTGAAGCTATTTGGAAATCTGGATGCTTTTAGAGAGAATCTTTCTTTGTTGAGTTGGCGAGCGCAGTCCTTTATTGAATAAATAGGGAATAAAGATTTTATATTTTAAAGCTATAAAGACAGTTTAGTAAACAAATAGAGAAGCATACAATACATTTACAAATAGAGACATGCAAAAAAAATAAAGCAGTCCAATCTGCTGTAAAAACTGGTGAATATGAGAATAAGATTGTGCTTGATTTTCTGTTGTTTAACAGTTAGCCACATTGCAGGCACGCTTAAGACATACTTTTATTTTTTGTTGAGAGTCCAAATTTGTTCCAAGAAGCGCCAATTTCAAGGATCCCCACACTTCTTGGGTGTCAATTACTTGAGACAATGGAGTTTAAAGTACTTTTCAAGGCCCTGAAGGGCCTAGTGAAGTATTTTCTTAATTAAGATGGCCATTTAACATTTTTAAGAATTGGTCATTGATTGAGAGACAAGCATATGCAGGATGTCACATATAAGTGCACAATTCTATAGAATCCTTTTCAGGCCATTGTTCATTTTTTAACGCTGAAATTTGCCAACAGATGGCAATTTATGCCAACTTCCTTGATATCATTTTCACATGACCCAGGTACATCCCTTATTTAAGGCACATCTGACTTCAGGAATGTATTCTTGCTCATAATGGATTTCAAATTTGACTGAAGCATTTTCTTAATTAAGATGACCATTTGATATTTTTAAAAATTGGTCGTTGATTAAGTGAGAGGCAAGCATATGCAAGATGGTATAAAAGTGCATAATTTCATAGAATCCTTTTCAGGCCGTTGCTCAATTTTTAAAGCCAAATTTACCTATAGATGGGAATTTACGCCAACTACCTTCATATAATTGTTATGTGACCCAAGTACATCCCTTTAAGGCACATTTGACTACAGGAATGTATTCTTGCTTATAAGGGATTTCAAAATTCACTGAATGTAGACACTGTGTTACAAATTGTATCCTGCATTAATTAAGTTTGATCTGATTGGTCACATTTAGACATGGTGGAAAAGCCAATTGAACTTAGCTGGTTCTATATGCTGCACAATATATCAAATCGATCAGGGTAGCAGTTTCAAACACTTCATCTTTGGGCTTGAATTAGCTAGTGTTTTGTAATACATTTGTAGATGTGGCAAAATGAATAAACTCAAACATTCTCCTTGTATATTGTGTAAATGTTTAAGAAATTCACTATCTGATTCTTGAGAATAAACAGTTTTCTGATTGATGTTGGTAAAGCCATGTATAGAAAACATTTCTCCGAATCCATTCTCTGTTTTGTTGTCCATTGCTCACTCCTTGAAGCACTATATTAAAAAGAGAAATGGTATTGTAGAGCCATGAGAGGGTCATTATTGTTTTCAGGTGCTCTCAGTTTATTGTTATGAAACTTAACTTGTGATGTGATCCTCCGTACTCAATAATAATGTTGACCAGCAGAAAACAGATTTAAATGAGATATTTTTTATGGTCATTGTTTTCTAATTACTGGCCATACATAAGCTTTTAAGCTTCATCATCTTTCTGCTGCTTTAAGACAAGCATTGCATTTGATTTTACAGGGGAATACATGAAAACAAATAAGGATTTGGATTCCGGATCTGAATATTAAGTAGCAGCCTCAGTTTTCCTGCTTAGTTAAATGTGACCCAATTCAGACCAGGTTATCTTCCAGCCACACCTGCTTGTTCCTGCTGCTTACCACCTACTGCTGTGGAATTTCTTTTACTCGATGGAAAGTTTTTGTGATAATAATTTTTTAATCTGGTTCAGTTGACGCCATTTATTAGTAATTGTCATCAGCTGACTGCAATTTTGAGCAAGGTCTTCCATTGACAGGGATTTGTGCATTTATTTGCACTTGAAAAAGATTGAATTTTGTTGATCAATGCAATTTTTTAACCAAGTCTTTTATTTTTTTTATGAATATATATTTAACTTTGCATTAATTTAAAGAAAAGTACAATATTCACAAAAAAAGGGGAGGGTGGTAGAGAGGCAAACCCACGAGTCCAACAAAAGGGCCTAGTCCTAAACAACATTACAGAAAAAAACTAAGCAGCCATGGCTATGCCAAGCGAAGGAGGATCTTTATAATCAGAATTCCCCCAAACATCACGGGGGTAGTGTTGACGTGGTTTTTGAGACCGCACCAACACAGAATAAAGTCTCCCAACGGACGCTCTATCCTCTCTTGAACAAAGTATTCAGCATGCTAAGATTGCGAGTAAGATCATGCTTTCAACTCCAAGGTTCCTTGAGTGCGAATAGGCTCAGTTTGGCTCGATGTGATATTGCTGGTATGTCAAGGGGACTTACACAATTGTTCGATGGCTAACAACAAACAGTAGACTAAGGGCTTTCGTGTGATTCAAATGATTTGGCAGGTGAGCGCAAGTTTCCTAATTCTAACCGGAAATGAACTGAATTTAAAAGGGTGTAGGGCCTAAGAAGTTTATGTTCTATTCTAAATGCAGGATATGTGGAGCTTCGTTTCAATAGACTTCAACCGGATTTCACCTAGCCTCCGTCGGACAGCCTCAGTAAAATCGATGCAATCTTCAAAGGGGATAGCGAAAGGTATTCAAGTTATAGTTTAACATACATACACCATCAGAACAACGCATATAAGCATGTAAACCACAACCGAAGTTAAACACAAAATAATCTCCAGTCGACCACGCAAGGCGAACTTATCATCAACAAGCCGCTAGTGGTATGGAATAAAGCGAAGCTATCTCAATAAAACACCACACACTCAAGTAAGCTACTTGCATGAATTTAATCTACTTGGACACGAAGGAAGAAGAAACTTGCTAGCATTTCATGACAAGACGAATTCCATCATCAATGAAAAGATCTATTATCATAAAATGTGTTACACACAATCTCTCAAAAGTTTTCAAAGGGAAAACTTTCTCTTCTCCAAATTTATGCAAAAATGCTCTACAATGCTACACTATAGCTCTAATACTCTCTCAAGTTCTACTCGATTCTAACGCTTCTACTCTAATGAGATTACAAATGAGGGGACTCCTTTATAGCTAGCCAAGTCCCAAAGACGGCTAGGGTTACAATCAATAGAGTGGCTAGAATCGTACTCACCTAATAATATTGCCCTAAAAAACGCCACGTAAGAGAGTGGGGTAATAAATCATATGTCCACCATCATCCTTCTAGAAGATTCCATTTGTAGACGCGTTCACTTTGTTCTCGATCTTCTTTCTTGGCGTTGTTCTTTTGGCCTTCCACTTGAGGGTCTTCATCTTCGTCACTTTGAGTTATACTAAGTCTTAACACTTAGCCATTTTCTTGCAAATTTTCCTCCTTCGAGATTGTAACTCATCTTCATCGTGCTTCCACTTCAAGTCATCACACCAAGTCATCATTGTTTGGCCTCGACGTTCCTCCTGCAACACAAGCAAGGAGAAGGGTATTAGATCATTTCATAATATAAATTCAACTTACTCACCTGATTTTCATGCCTTGATCTCCAAGCGTTCATCGCCCACTTCGTGTTCAAATTCTTCATGCATTAGCCAATTTTTCAATCCATCCTCTTCAAGGGCGTATCATCTTCACTCTGGTATTTTCTCCAACTCGGGCTCGAGGAAAAATGCTTTCATCAGGAACTCGATCACAAATCATCTAGACGATCATTTTCAGGTTCATCTGCCAAGGCGAATTTTTATCTTGAAAACCAATTTTATTCCTTGCTTTAGAAAATTTTCAAATTTTCCCTTAGGAAAATTCATCAACCTGGTGCCCCTTTACAATCTTCACCCTGAAGGCCTTGACAAGCTGTGGAAGACCTTAAAATCAACTCCTCATCGATAATCTTTAATACCCAGAAGAAAATTTTCTCCAGAACGCGCCGAACCCATGGGTGCACAACGAACGGGTTCATTTAATTTTCTGGAATTTTGAACCTTAGAAAACATTCTTTCATCAAATTTATTCTCGTTCTTCGATCCCCTCTGAGAATTTTGCTCTGACTTGGAAAAATTTTATCGACCCTGCGGAGCTAGCATCACTGACTTCATCCCTGGCAACTCTGCTCGTGCTTCAGGAAAATTCTACCACTTCTCCAGACTTAGGCATATTTTCTAGAGGAAGGGAATACTTCATGCCTTAGAAAATTTTTAAATCATCTTGAAAAACTTTGAAAATTTTGCCCTGGAAAATTTTAATTGCCAGTGGAGAGGAATTTTTTGATCAACTTCATTTGGAAATTTTACATTCCCGGCACGCCTCACTTCATTTGTATTTCACTCCACACTTCAAACTTGAAAGGCAATTTTATTAAAATTTCTAACGCCTTAGAGAATTCTCCAACACTTAGAAAATATTTCACTTTCCACCTGAGGCGCCTACTTCATTTTGTTTTCACCACCCTCAAACATTTCAACGCCTTCAAAATATTTCTAACACCTTATAACTCCCTTATTCATAGGCGCACACCTACCATTTAGCACTTTACTCTCAACATCTTCAAATATTTTATAGCACACTATGCATGGCGCACATCACACTTGAAGGTGAACATTTTCAAACACCTAGCAATCTTTACTTTCCACGCCTTGTATTTTATTCCCCCCTGAAAAACATTTAAAATTTCCACGCCAAGTATATTTATTCATCTTTACCTTGAGCGCACCCCACATCTAGGAGAGAATTTTTTTACATTTCAACGCCATAGTCACTTTATCCTTTCCATTTCACCCTGTTTACCGTTTTTCACTCCACACTTTACTTTTTCATGGCGCATATGTGGTGGGGTCAAGAAAAATTTAAAACTTTTGTCTTCATATGATCTGTTTTGGGCGCATTTCTCATAAGCTGAAGGATGAACTTTAAACGCCACCTCTGACTTAGCCATTACATGATTTTCAACGCCTTTGTCTCCTTCTAAATTTGCGTGGATGCCTCTTCATGGGGATGTTTTGTCTTTACATGCCCTTACTTGGGCGCATTCAAAGGAGAGAGGAGAATGAAGTTTGTTGACCAGCTTGGCTACGCCTTAATCACATTTTTGTCTTGACATGCCCTCATTTGGGCGCATTTTGCCATGCAAGAAGGATGAATTTTCCCACGCCTCAGCCAGTGACTTTCAGCTTCTTATTTTTGTCTTTACTTGCCCTTATTTGGGCGCATATTGCACATGAAGGAGGATGGGCGCATATTCCATGTGAAGAAGGACGAAATCTTTGACTCTTTGACCCCCTTTTAAAGCATGGGCGCATTTCTTAGGTGGGGAAGGATGAGATAGGTTGACCTTGTTGACTCCTTTGTCCTTTGGCGCATTTTGATGTAGATGGAGGATGGAGCATTTATAACGCCTAGACTAGTGACTCCTCACCTTCCAGCTTTTGTCCTCACATGGCAGCTTTTGGGCGCATTTTGCCCATGTAGGAGGATAAAAAAGTTGACTTTGCTTTGACCCTCTTGAACTTGGGTGCATTTTGCCCTTTGAGGAGGATGGATTTCATACTTAACAATTTTCCTTGACTTCCTTATGAGGTGGGCGCATTTTGGCCAGGGAGCAGGATGAAGTTTTAACTTAGAATTTTTTTAGCATGCAAACTCTCAAGGTAGGCGCATTTTGCCTGTGTGAAGGACGAGCCCAACACTTAAAGAAATTTCATGACCTCCAGCTGAGATGGGCGCATTTTCAAGGAAGTGAAGGATGAAGTTCCAGACTTAGCCATTTTTCTCGTCCTTGCCAGCTTCTCATACCCTGCTATTTATAGTAAATCCTCTGATTTTGCATCTCTGAGGCCCGGAATGACTTGAAATTTTGACCACTGGACCTTCATGACCTGGTTAGCCTGTTGACATTGCCATTTTAAGCTGTCTTACTAAAAATAGCACATTTTGAGAAGTGTTTCGCTATTCATAGTAACCTCTCGTTTCTGGTACCTCCACAGCTCCGATTTGAATGAAATTTTGATGAGGCCTCACCACGACTCGTCGGTCGCTAATCGACGATGCACTTGATTTACTATTTTAGCTGCCAACTCTGATCTTACTATAAATAGTAAGTGCTTCGCTTTGGATCTAAAAATTTCACCTGCCAGATAGCCCGAGAACGCTGACAAAGGGTTTACATCGGATTTTGAAGATTTGACTTTGATGCCTATATTTAGGTTCAAGTCGGCGTCCCCTAATTCACTTTGCATGTGACAAATGAACTCAAGTTGTTCGCTTTCATAATCACATCAGCCATGACTGAACCGGCCAGTGTATACCGCCGGACACACCCAAAAATAGCAAGTTCCCATCGAAAGGGATGAATCCCGTTTGCATGTCACAATCATCGCGTAGGTCTCGAAAAACCCACCAAGAATCACCCGACATGCAAAGAAAAGCTCGACATGCAAACCCTAAAAATAGCCTCGGAAGGTTGAATCCTGAAAGTGATCATCTCGACTTGCATGTTACGTCATCGCGAAGGTCTTGAAAAACCCAGAAGGAATATCCAGACATGCAAAGAAAAACTCTGCATCTGGACCCTGAAATTTGTGCCAGAAGCTGGACTGCTAAAAATAGTAAGTTATCCGTTTTTGCTCAAATTTGGCATGCAAGCAGTCTGATATACCCTGAATGCCGTGTGATGATCGGAATCTCAAAAACGCTGACGAATCGCCTGTAATTGTGCACTTACTAAAAATAGTAAGTAGCTCGGAATTCGATGAAAACTTGCTGAGAGCCAACTGGAAGCACACTGACAACAACGTTAAGCTCAGTTTTCAAGTTATTCACCTCGTTTGACTTCAAATTGGCTAGCAAGACTCAAACCCTAATTTTCAGACTTGGCCATAATTTTTTGCATTTTAAGCTCAACGGCAGAGGAATCCCGGGAAGTAGACCATAGAACAGAGACAGACGGAGAGAGAGACCAAAAACCAAAGCCAAAAAGACCAGAATGGAGCAAAAATTAGGGGTCCCCATTTTAATGGGGCGATGTGTGAAAAAGGTCACAACATCTGGCATCCCCACGGGAAAGTGTTGAAAAACACTTTAAGAATTGAACCTTGATTAGTCTTCCTCAAACCATCATACAGGAAACACTTACTCAAAAGGGGAGAAGAATCCGATATTGGATCAGAACACTTTCATCTAAGACCCTGTGAGTGTGTGCATTTGTTCCATCTCTAAACCATCTCGACTTCCGGAATCGGCCGTGGCAGGTTATATAAATACCTTAACTTCAAAAGCATCCTGGACATTGCCTCGCTGCCAGTCAGGCGTCCATAGCCCCGACGAGGTTATCGCTACAATTCTCACGAATATTGCTCCACTGCCGGCCGGGCGTCCATAGCCCCGGGTGGAGTTACTGCATGTTCCCAAAACCAATATTTTCATATTTTCATTTTTCTATTTCTATTTCTTTCAAGTACATTTTCTTTCTTTCATTTGATTTTCCTCAATAATTCCTCACACTGTCGGGCAGGCACGAAGTTTCCAATGGGTTTGAGAATTGTAGTGGCGCTGAAGCAAGATGTAAGATTTTAACCTGCCAAAACCTTTCCCAAGAAACCAAAATGACTCAGAATGAAGGTAGGTAAGATTTTAAAGGCCTTTAGACTCGTGTGTTGAGACACAATAACGGATTAACCTCCCGAGATGAGTTCAATCTCTAACTGGATGATAACAAGAGGAAAACAAACCCTAGTCCTTTTCAAAAATTTATGCAAATTCCAGTGAAAGGAACCACGTTGTGAAAGTTAAAACATCATCACCTCATCGCAATGGGAAAACCCTAAAATCCTTGCCCATTCCAAATCAAAACCACTTGAGCGGACAACTCAAGGGACGGAAACGCCAAACCAAAAACCCAAAGGGCAACAAACCAAAACCAAAACAAAGGAAAACAGAAAAGCAAACGGAAAGCAAACAAACGGGAAAGCAAATCTAATCTAACTATATTACAAGGTAGGCTCTCAGAGAGAACCTAGGGTTGGAAATAATGCTTGAGGAATCTCCCATCATCTGGCAACGAGATATCCCCTCTTGTTCTTGTTCGTAACTTAAATGCATCATCTCCCAGGATCTCAGAATTTTGACCAGGGTCCAACCATGATTTGTCGATCCGTCCGTTCATGACCCTTTGATGTATGGTGAAACTTCCCAGAGTTTCATCTCTTTTCTCTTCCAAGCGCGTCGGCTGGGAATACCTAGTTTGAATCTGGTCCTCTCCCCAATTGACTTCTTCACATTCTTCCTCTAAAGTGACTTGTGGAATCATCTCCGGGACTTGCTTTGAGGAGGTCTTACCCATGGCACCTGTGTTCTCCGAATAGAAAGCTTCGTAAATGGGTAACAATAAGTCTCTGATGGGGGCACTTTCTGCATCTTGCTCTACATCTTTTAACATAGAATCTTTGAACGTCTCTTCATTCTCATTCCTACTCGAATCATTTTCAATCAACACTTCGGTGAAGGCAGGGGTATCCCCTGAAAACCTCTCTCCCTCCGGGCTTTGCAGTGTGAGGACTTCTTTCTTAACAGGCTTGTACGTACCCAAATCAGTTTCCATGAATAAAACATCACTATTTTCACCACATTCTGTAATCATTAATTTGAGCCGTGGTGTACTTTCGATCTTTATCTGATTCGGAACTCCCTTCCAAGGCAACCACATGTGGGAGAAGTCAGTCGCAATGTATCCATTCAATTTTCTGGACCAATCTCTGCTCAATAGCATGCCATAACCATCCGGTATATCCACAACTGATATGTCGATGCGACTCTGAATTCTGGGATCCGCCGCTAGCTGCATATGAATACCATTTAATTCCCCTACAACTGGAACTTCAGTCTTATCCAGCTGAGTCACCTTCTTGTTGGTTTTGAGCGGGATTATACCCAACGCCTGACATACCTTCAAAGGCATGACATTACTTGATGCACCGGAGTCGATCAAACAGTTATGCAATAATTTCCCAAAAATTCTGACTGAAACCAAAAATGGGGCTGGCTCTCCCTTCCCCTGATAAAATATGACTGGCTTCTTCCTTTCATTTGCTGAGGCATTCTTACTTTCATCTTTTCTACTTGATTGACATTGATTGTCTTGAACAACCTCTTTTGGATTCTGCATTTGCTCTTGTTTTTGCTTCTGCCCTGCAGGAATATTGAACCGTTTCTTTTTATCTTCAATCCATGACTTTTCAGGAGCGTTTGAAGAACCTTGTACCACACCTATGAAGTTTTGAGGCTGTTGCGGAGCCTCCCAAGTATCAAATGGCGCGTGAAGCACTTCTTCTACCATGTTCGTGTTCTGCGCAGGACGAGACTGTGTGTTCACAGGGGAATTCCTTGATGAACTCGATATTTCTTGGGAAGTATCCCTCACAATAGGCGTTTCATACACACTTCTCAAAATTGTGTCTCGAACCTCTGAAATCTTCATTAACTCATGTAGAGGAAGACTAACCTTCATCCTTTTGAACTCTTCTAATACATAAGAACCAAGTCTTTTCACGTCCTCTCTAGGAAGACTTTCCTTTTGTCTCTGCTCAGCTTGATGAATTGGCTGTTGAATGACTTGTTGTCCACCTCCACCTTGCATTGCATTCTGCCGCTTGTACTCTGGAGAATCTCTAGGTAAACCTTGATTATTGCTTGCGTTGGGGTGCGGCGGAGTTGTAAAGTTATTAGGAGGTATTGATGATGTAAGTGGCTCTTTCTGATGATAATTCCTCTGATACACTTTAGGAGCTTCACCTCTAGTAGTTTGAAAAGCTTGTACCTCCCTACTTCTTTCCACCAAGACGTCGTTGTTGAGAGGTGGAAAAACATAACCCTCTCTATGAAGAGGTTCTTCTGGTGTTGCATATGTGGCGTGAACTTCCGACGGTATTTGAAACTCTGGCATCCCCACGGGAGCGTTTGCTGAAGCTGATGGAAATTGGTGATTAACTGGTGGGGGCGTGTAACTCTGAAATTCAGGTGGGAAATTGCAATCTTCTATTATCAATGCCTGATCATATCTGGTCGCTGGGACTAATTCATATCCTGTAATTGGAGGGTTTTCTGTGAACTCTGTATTCCTTGTTTCACTTTTGAGAATACCAGCCACGACTTGGAATTCACGACACTGAAGCTCAGAATGCTGGTTCGTGTTATGTAACCTACACCATCCTGACGAGGTAGTTTCGGCCATATAAATTCTATCTGCAGGACGATTTTCGGGAGGTGGCGGATTGTCCAATGGCGATGGGACACCTCCGTTGTTGGGCCCAGTATTCCAGGACCTCCTCTGGAATCCTTGATTGTTATTTCTATACCCATGACTGTTTTCATGACTATATCCTTGATGGGTATCTGGATGACTTGGAGGATTATGCTGATATCCTCGATTAACACCTTGGTGTGCTTGATAATTTCGTGGCATAGCTTGTGTCTGATTATTTTGACTTTTGAGGTGAGTCACCTCAGCTGACAGCCTCTTCACTTGTTCTATCAAATCTTTCATTTCATCTTTCTCCTCTGAAGTTTTCATTGGTGGCACTGTGTTTTGGAGATAAACAGGCTGTGGGATTTGCGTCTGGGACAAAGGCATCCCAGGATGGAGAACTAATTGACTTGATGGTGCTTGAACTTGATAAGCTGGCTGTGGGATCGCATTTAATGCCGGAACTTGTTGATTCCATGTTGAGCCGAACATTGGCATTTGATTGTTTGTCGTAGCCAGGCCGGTGTAGAGTACGGGCCCAGTTATATTCTGTCCTAAACCTTGACTTACTTCAACAGCTTTAGCATAAGTTTGATTTATATCCGCTGGAGTGGGGTGAGATCTTACGAACATTGCAGTCAAAGGATCAAGTGCTGAATAGTAGCTTTCTCGAGCGTCATCAATAACATAAGGAGTGCGTAACCTATTGAGGGCCTTTTGGAACCTATTGTTGAATGCATGGATGGGCTCTTTGTCTTGTCTTCTTACTTCCGCAAATTGACGATAAAGCTCTACCGGGGCGGCTGGTATACCAAACTTTCCGATGAAGGCCCCCTTCATCTGCTCCCATGTCCTTATAGACCCCACTGGTAGGTGAATGAACCAAAAATGAGCCTCTTCTCCCAAAGAATACGGAAATAGGCGGCAAGCCACGTCTGCATACCCAATCTGCCTATTGCGTAGGTGACCTTCAAACATCTTGATATGGTCCTCGGCCGTGTAGTTAACATCATTGGCAATGAACTTAGGACAAAAATTTTCAGGATTCTTTGGCATCTCATGGTAGTCTTGAAACTCTAGCGGAGATGGGTTAGTAACCAACCATGTAGCACCGTTTGGAGCGGGTTGACCTCCTTGCTGACCTCCTGGTTGACCTCCTGGTTGAGCCATTGCTTGAACTGGTAGTCGCCTTTGATACACAATCACTTGGGCTGGCTGTTGCACAACAGCTTGAACTTGTCTTGGCTGAGCAAACCTCGAAGCACTAGGTGGAGTTCTGAACAAACTTGGAATCTCTTCTCCGCCTTCTTGAACTTCTTCGTTTGATAAAAATTCTTCACTTGACTTGACTTCTTTGCTTGAATGAACTTCTTTCTTCTTCCTTGATCTCGTAGGTAGCTCTAACTCCACAAAATCTTTATATGAACTGGGCGTAGACCTCAAAATTCTCTTCAACTTGTCTGGCAAAAATAAAGTGATACGATCCAGGATGTAGCTGATTGTTCAACTCTGAGAGAACACCATCTTGATTTCTGATAATTTTCTCCAATAGAACTTTTGTACTTCAAACCCTTTCTACTTCAACACAACTGTATGCTGTCGCTGTTATTTGCGTTCGCCCTCCTTCTAGCGCCAATTCTGTTGACGTGGTTTTTGAGACCGCACCAACACAGAATAAAGTCTCCCAACGGACGCTCTATCCTCTCTTGAACAAAGTATTCAGCATGCTAAGATTGCGAGTAAGATCATGCTTTCAACTCCAAGGTTCCTTAAGTGCGAATAGGCTCAGTTTGGCTTGATGTGATATTGCTGGTATTTTCAAGGGGACTTACACAATTGTTCGATGGCTAACAACAAACAGCAGACAAAGGGCTTTCGTGTAATTCAAATGATTTGGCAGGTGAGCGCAAGTTTCCTAATTCTAACCGGAAACGCAGTCCCAACCAAACGCCCACGAAGTTTATGTGCTACCTAAATGCGTGGATATGTGAGCTTCATTTCAATAGACTTCAACCGAATCTCACCTAGCCTCCGTCGGACAGCCTCAGCAAAATCGGTGCAATCTTCAAAGGGGATAGCGAAAGGTATTCAAGTTATAGTTTAACATACGTACACCATCAGAACAACGCATATAAGTATGTAAACCACAACCGAAGTTAAACACAAGATAATGTCCAGTTGACCACGCAAGGCAGACTTATCATCAACAAGCCGCTAGTGGTATGGAATAAAGCTAAGCTATCTCAATAAAACACCACACAATCGGCAAGCTAACAGAAGGATTCAATCATTTGGGACACGAAGGAAGAAGAAATCCTTGCTAGCATTTCATGACAAGATCTAATTCCATCATCAATGAAAAGATTCATTAATCATGTCGTGTTGGCTACTAACACTTTCAAAAGTTTTCAAAGGGAAAACTTTCTTTATTCTCCAAATTATGCAAAAATGCTCTACAATGCTACACTATCTAGCTCTAATACTAATACTCTCTCAATGTCTACTCTGATTCTAACTTATCTAATCTTCTAATGCCTTACAAATGAGGGGGACTCCCCCTTTATATAGCTAGCCAAGTCCCAAAAGACGGCTAGGGTTACAATCAATAGAGTGGCTAGAATCGTGCCACCTCAGCCCTAAATAATATTGCCCTAAAAACCGCCACAGAGGAGAGGGGGGTAATAAATGCGCCATAATGTCCACCATCATCCTTCTAGAAGATTCCATTTGTAGACGCGTTCACACTGTTCTCGATCTCCTTTCTTGGCGTTGTTCTTTGATTTCTTCCACTTGAGGGTCTTCATCTTCGCCACTTTGAGTTATACTAAGTCTTAACACTTAGCCATTTTCTTGCAAATTTTCCTCCTTCGAGATTGTAACTCATCTTCATCGTGCTTCCACTTCAAGTCATCACACTAAGTCATCATTGTTTGGCCTCGACGTTCCTCCTGCAAAACAAGCAAGGAGAAGGGTATTAGATCATTTCACGATATAAACTCAACTTACTTACCTGACTCTCACGCCTTGATCTCTGTTGCTCATCAGCTCTCGCCTGTACCTATGTATTAGCCAATTTCAATCCATCCTCTTCTACATGACATTCACTCGTATTTTTCTCCAACTCGGGCTAGAGGAAAAATGCTTTCATCAGGAACTCGATCACAAATCATCTAGACGATCATTTTCAGGTTCATCTGCCAAGGCGAATTTTTATCTTGAAAACCAATTTTATTCCTTGCTTTAGAAAATTTTCAAATTTTCCCTTAGGAAAATTCATCAACCTGGTGCCCCTTTACAATCTTCACCCTGAAGACCTTGACAAGCTGTGGAAGACCTTAAAATCAACTCCTCATCGATAATCTTTGATACCCAGAAGAAAATTTTCTCCAGAACGCGCCGAACCCATGGGTGCACAACGAACGGGTTCATTTAATTTTCTGGAATTTTGAACCTTAGAAAACATTCTTTCATCAAATTTATTCTCGTTCTTCGATCCCCTCTGAGAATTTTGCTCTGACTTGGAAAAATTTTATCGACCCTGCGGAGCTAGCATCACTGACTTCATCCCTGGCAACTCTGCTCGTGCTTCAGGAAAATTCTACCACTTCTCCAGACTTAGGCATATTTTCTAGAGGAAGGGAATACTTCATGCCTTAGAAAATTTTTAAATCATCTTGAAAAACTTTGAAAATTTTGCCCTGGAAAATTTTAATTGCCAGTGGAGAGGAATTTTTTGATCAACTTCATTTGGAAATTTTACATTCCCGGCACGCCTCACTTCATTTGTATTTCACTCCACACTTCAAACTTGAAAGGCAATTTTATTAAAATTTCTAACGCCTTAGAGAATTCTCCAACACTTAGAAAATATTTCACTTTCCACCTGAGGCGCCTACTTCATTTTGTTTTCACCACCCTCAAACATTTCAACGCCTTCAAAATATTTCTAACACCTTATAACTCCCTTATTCATAGGCGCACACCTACCATTTAGCACTTTACTCTCAACATCTTCAAATATTTTATAGCACACTATGCATGGCGCACATCACACTTGAAGGTGAACATTTTCAAACACCTAGCAATCTTTACTTTCCACGCCTTGTATTTCATTCCCCCCTGAAAAACATTTAAAATTTCCACGCCAAGTATATTTATTCATCTTTACCTTGAGCGCACCCCACATCTAGGAGAGAATTTTTTTACATTTCAACGCCATAGTCACTTTATCCTTTCCATTTCACCCTGTTTACCGTTTTTCACTCCACACTTTACTTTTTCATGGCGCATATGTGGTGGGGTCAAGAAAAATTTAAAACTTTTGTCTTCATATGATCTGTTTTGGGCGCATTTCTCATAAGCTGAAGGATGAACTTTAAACGCCACCTCTGACTTAGCCATTACATGATTTTCAACGCCTTTGTCTCCTTCTAAATTTGCGTGGATGCCTCTTCATGGGGATGTTTTGTCTTTACATGCCCTTACTTGGGCGCATTCAAAGGAGAGAGGAGAATGAAGTTTGTTGACCAGCTTGGCTACGCCTTAATCACATTTTTGTCTCGACATGCCCTCATTTGGGCGCATTTTGCCATGCAAGAAGGATGAATTTTCCCACGCCTCAGCCAGTGACTTTCAGCTTCTTATTTTTGTCTTTACTTGTTCTTATTTAGCGATATTGCACATGAAGGAGGATGGGCGTATATTCCATGTGAAGAAGGATCTAAATCTTTATCCTGATAAGATGAAGGATGTTGATCTTTGTTGATCCCCGGACCTTATGATTTTGATGATGATGGAGGATGATAACGCCGATCACAGTGGACTCCCCACCTTCCACTTTGTCCCTCACATTTTAATGATTCTTCTTATTCATGAGGATAAAGTTGACTTTGTTTTGACCCTCTGAACTTACGATTTTGTTCTTTCGAGGGATGGATTTCGATTTGAACAATTTTTCCTGACTTCCCTTATATGATTTTGGCTGGAGTTGATTGCCGGACCGACTTTTAGGCATGCAAACTTCGTAGGCGATTTTTCCGCAGAAGGACGGTGCCCAACACTTAAAGAAATTCTATGACCTCCACCGAGATACATTTTCATGAAGTGAAGGATGAAGTTCCCGTGCATTTAGCCATTTTTTCTGCCTGCCTTTCTCATACCCTCAAGTATTTATAGTAAATCTCGATTTTGCATCTCTCGAAATGGAATGACTTTGAAATTCTTTGACCACTGGACCTTTCATGACATGGTTAGCTCGATCTAACCTTCCACCTCCACAACCATTTGAATGAAATTTTGATGAGGCGCCCCTCACCACGTGACCTTACTGCTGACACTGACGCATGCAACTGATTTACTATTTTTAGCACGTTTCCAATTTGATTTACTATAAATAGTAAGTGCTCCGTTCGACTTGAAATTTCACCAGCAGATAGCCTGAAGAACGCTGATCGCAGTGGTTTACATCGGATTTTGAAGATTTTGACTTTTGATGCCTATATTTAGGCTCCGAAGCTGGAAACCCTAATTCACTTTGCATGCGTATCAAATGAACTCTGTTTGTTCGCTTCGCTGGCACCGCGAATGCCTCATGATTCTCAATCATTGGTATACGACACACCATAAAAATAGCAAGTTCCTTAATGAGTGAGAATCCTTGTTTGTATTGTCACACCATCAGCAGAGTCTCAAAACCCACCAAGAATCACCCGACATGCAAAGAAAAGCTCGGTTTACGCAAACCTTCAGCGTACAGCCTCGAAGGTTGAATCGAAGTGATCATCTCAATTTGCATGTTACGCCATCGCTGGTCTTGAAAAACCTGTATGAATATCCGCATGCAAAGAAAACTCGCGACTGACCTCAATGGTGCCGTCGGACTCAAAATAGTGTTATCCGCTTTTTGCCTCAAATTTGGCATGCAAGCAACCGATATACCCTCGAATGCCGTGGTGATGATCGGAATCTCAAAAAATGCCGACGAATCGCCTGTAATTGTGCACTTACTAAAAATAGTAAGTAGCTCGGAATTCGATGAAAACTTGCTGAGAGCCAACTGGAAGCACACTGACAACAACGTTAAGCTCAGTTTTCAAGTTATTCACCTCGTTTGACTTCAAATTGGCTAGCAAGACTCAAACCCTAATTTTCAGACTTGGCCATAATTTTTTGCATTTTAAGCTCAACGGCAGAGGAATCCCGGGAAGTAGACCATAGAACAGAGACAGACGGAGAGAGAGACCAAAAACCAAAGCCAAAAAGACCAGAATGGAGCAAAAATTAGGGGTCCCCATTTTAATGGGGCGATGTGTGAAAAAGGTCACAACAGGTAGAGTCATCAATTGGATCCCAACTAGTGAGAGCATCGTCTTCAGCATTCTCCTCAAGAGGTGGCTAAGTGTGAATTGGGGAGATGGCAAGCGGCACACGTGGAAATTTGTTGGTGTCTGGCCAGCCAGTCAATGTCCCGCTGAGGGGAAGGCAGACGTGAGGGCTGAGTCCATCATCCATGGGCAACATTGTCCCTAGGATTTTGTGGCATAGGATCCATGCAAGTGAGACTCATGATCACTTTGACTATTTCATTTGGATGAGTGGCTATGGCCACACCGACACCCATGAGGAGAAGTAGAGTTGGGAGGAATCTAGGCAACAGTGCAAGGGGCATTACCCCATTGGTCCAACAACTCCCAGAGATGTGATACTTCAAGTGCAACTTTACTAGCTTGCATTTGAATTTACATAAGAACATTAGAGCAAATCATAGTTTTAGTATACAAAGAAAAGCATTTATCAGCAATATTGCGACTAAACAATGTAGCATTTATATCTTTCCAAATACTAAATAAAATTTCCACCCTGAAAGTGTGCCATATTTGGGTAAACTTGTGAGGGAGATTAGGCCAATCCCCAATAAGAACCATATGCCATGAGAAGGGAGTAGGCCTAAAGGGCCTAAAGAAGTCATGGATTCAATTCCAGGCTTCTTGAGCCTAAGGAAAAAACCAAAAGAGGTGCTTGAGGGACTCAATTTGGCCACAAAAAGGGCAATTCGGAGTGGGAATGCTCATGTGAGTGAGATGGGTCCCCATAGGAAGACCTTGGTACAATAGACACCAAGCAAAGTGAGCTAGTTTAGGCTCTAGCATAGCAACCCAAACGCCCTGGAATTGTTTTTGCTAGATCTTGCAGAGGATTGCAATTGCAAGCAAAAGTTAAGTCGATCAACCATATGCAAGTGAGGAGAGAGCCAAGAGTAGCCCTTAGATGGCCTATAACTCCAAAAAGGAGTATTTGGAAACCATTCTAGTCCTTCTGCCAAGGTTTGAAGCGACTGCGTAATGTTCCCTTTAAAGTCAGTGGTTTGGGGTTAGCTTATGACTACGGTTCCCATCGCCTAGTGAGACGTTTAGGGAACCCATTGGGGAGATTCAGGCTCTTCAGTTGGTGTGATGTTTCATTCTGGCTTATTCAACTCAGTGTTCTAGCATTCGGTTGGCCATTCAAAGGCTTTTTAGGAGTTCACCTTTGATACTTGCTATTTATAGTAAGTAATATTAGGCTCTGTGACGACATACCTGCAGTTGGTAATTGTGATAGGATACTCTCTGCAGATTATTGCAAGACTTGTGCTAGGAGTTATTGAATTAATAAGTCGTGTTACTTTAATGATATTCTATTATTAAAGTGACTTATTAATTTAATGTTATAAAATTACGTTGATAAAGTACTTTATAACTTGATTGTTAAATAAAGTAATAAGGTGACTTAATTAAAAGAATGCAATTTTTAGTCACTTTATGAATATTTAAGTGAAGGGGGCACTTTTGAAGACAAAAGATAAAATATTAAAACATTATGCAAAGGCAAGTTGGCGTGGGTTTTTGAGTGGCAAAGATATTAATATTTTATTGTTGAAAAAGCGAAACCCTAATCTTGGGTGTGGATTTTGGCAAAGGCATAAGGAGAGAATAGAAGATTGTTTTCCATTACCGAAGATATTTTTTACAAAATAATGGTTGAGCAACAGATTTGCAGGTTTGAAGCTTCAAGTTGATCAAAGGATGAAAACCCTCGATTAGGACGGGATCTACAGGTGTGAAAGACTGTCCAAGGGTTCTAGATTGAATGGTCTCCATCAGAGGTCATTATCAGAGCATCTCATAGATCCACTTAGCATTTCTTTCAGCAATTATAGTTTATATCAGCAAGTTTGAATAAAAAAAAAGTCATTCTCAATATTGCATCAAAGGCTGTATTATTCAGGAGACACAACGAGAGGTTTTGAGCTTGTATTTGACAGAGTTTATTCTCCAAGCCAAGGCGTCCAGATCTGCAAAGGAAAACGTGGTTTTTTCAAGCAGCAAAAACAAGCATTTAATTGGCACGTGGGAGCTAAGAAGCCAAACTAGGTAAAGGATATAGCACATGTGAGTTTGGGAGGCAAATGCCTTGCTTTTGGGGTTGTAGATTATTTGTTTGGAGGCCTCCAACATCACTCATCACACCAGCATCAAAACGAACATGAAAAACGTGCAAACTAAAGCATGGCCTCCTTGCCTTTAACTGCCGTGTAAAAACCAAGGTTCCAAACTATTGCATTTTGGCTTATGGGTATGATCTTATTATGTTCTGAATAAATAAATATTACTGGGTTTTCAATTATTTACGCAATTTCCCTTTTGTTATTGTTTTATGCAATTTGTTGAAATTTTCGGCACTGCCGTTGACACCAAAAAAACAAAAAACTCAGAATTTAATAGAAAACTCAAAGTTAGTTTTGAAACCTTGAGGGGACATTAGTGGTATCAGAGCACAAAAATATCTTGCCATCCTGTGTAGTTAATTCATGAGTGAGAAAGAACAAACTTATCACAGGGGTTCACGGTTGTGGCAACCTTTGCAGGTGCCAGAGGGTGAAACTATCTCAGAGGTTTTAGGTATCCATAATTCTCCAAAGATACCAAGGAGTCTATCTAGTGATAGTGAAAGTATTCCAAGTGCAATGGGAGATAGAGACAAAGCACATGTTGGTTCCATTAGCCCAGATGCTAGGAGAGAGAAGAAGTTTGATACTATGATGGATATGTTGGCCGAATTCTTGCACAAGATGAACTAGGTTCCTAATCCTGGTCATATAGGACAACATAATAATTCTAGTAGTTCTAATGCATAGCCTAAGGACAGGCCAAAGATTTCACTCAATATGACATCTAGGCCGTTGTAGCCTACATTTACACACAGGATTGAGACCCTTGTTTGTCAGGAACGACCTCTTGAGCAACCAACAAACATGGTCGATGATGTTAGGACTGGCCATGTAGAATACACTTCACTTCCTCCCGACATCAGGAACATGTTGACATTTGACCAATTCTTGAACCAGAGGAGACAGAGGGCAGTGGCAGTTGGTAGACTAGAGACTAGAGCACCACAGGGTACTAGGGATCTCCAACAGGGGGTGAGCAAAATTACATTGGAGCATTTTAATGGAGGCCATCGTTGTACCGCACATGGTTGGGTTCATAAGCTAGATAACTTCCTTTCATTGAGGCCCATGCCTGAGGAAGAGGCAATTAGGTTTGCCATACTACATCTGGATGGCATAGCTCACGAGTGGTAGTACCACGGTTTGGTTACTATGGGACACAATTCAATCATATCTTATGATGAGTTCACTAACAAACTCATCGAACAATTTGACAGGAGAGATCCAAAGGTTTTCTTTCAAGAACTTGCACATCTTAAGCAAGTTGGGACATTAGAGGCCTATATTTCAGAGTTCCAGTGGATATTACTGATGGTCACTGGTATATCGGAGAGAAGGTTGGTAGTGCTTTTCAGTGAGGGTCTTTTAGAACCCTTACGTGGTTGGATCAAAACCTTTGATCCACCTTCTTTACAGGATGCTATGAAGAAGGCAAGAGATATGGAGCTTACTGCCCCCAAAAAGCAAGTTTCCGCCAAAACCATTTTCTTCCTCAAGGGATAAAGTACCAAACAAATTTTCAGACCAGCAAAGGAAACCCTTTCAAAAACTTAGTGATGAGACTCTCGAAGACTTGAGAAAGAAGAAATTACGCTTCATTTGCAAAGGGCCGTGGGAAAAGGGTCATGTGTGTCCACTCAAAGGTAAAACGAATCAGTTGGAGTACTATTATGTGGACAAATAGATTCTGAAAATTCAGAGCAACAGGTTGATTAGGAAGGGAATGATGAAGATAGTACATCAGAAGGGATGGAAAAGGGAAGGGGAGAAGTTTCACCTACAACTCAACTCTCGAGCATTTAGAGAGAAGGATCCTTTAGGATTAGAGGAGTCTTGAGTGGGCAGCGTATGATTACCTTGCTTGATACAGGAGCTACTCATAATTTCATTGATGAGGGCTTGGTAGCTAATCGTGGACTCAAGATTGAAGAGTTCAAGGGATTCAAGGTGAGAGTAGCTGATGGGTTTACACTTAGTTGTAATTGAATGATTCCAAATTGTTGGTGTTTCAATTCGCACCTCTGGAATGTGGATTAGGAAAAGACAACAATGCACAGTTAGACTACTCTTCAAATTAGGAGGGGAAGCTCCCTCTTCGCTGATTATGCTTAAAAAGAAATACTAAACTACTGCCAATCTTTTTATTCTCAGCTAAGAGCACAAGGTTATAAAACTCTTTGCGTCGTAGTTGAGGTTTTCTCTTTTCTAGAACTTCAACTATAACTAAGCATACTCTAAAGACACTTCTGATAACTCAAGTAAATTCAGAGCCTAAGAATCAGAAGTAAACAAGGAATGATTTGATTTAACACAAAAGCTTAAATAAACTTGCTTCTAGAACACACCTGAAGACTCCTTGTACTTATTAGATGTAAGCTGAAATAAAGATTACGAAAGCAAAACATAAGACAAAGTACTGAAATAGATTGAGATAGTAGATTAGAGCAAGATAGGAATGAGATTTCCTTCCTCAATTTTATAACAGCAAATACACTTTTGGGACAGCAGATTGTAGCAAAGATAGGCTTACAATATGCGATCAAACCAGATTACACTTGAAACAAAAATGAACAGACATTGAATAACAAAGTTGTAGGCAAAATAGGCTCAACAATTTGTTATCACAACAACGGTTAAAAAGAAATAGGAAAGACTGCCTTTATTTATACACAAACAAGGAGTAGGGAACCCTAAAATCTCCTTGTTTTTAACAACTAGACTTGCCAACATGCAAGTTTTATTTCTAAAACTAAACAAAAGATGACTAACAGTTAACAACTAGTCTACAATTAGTTAACTAAAAAAGCTTCAACTATACATTGATATTTCCAAAGAAAAGATATGCATGAACGAGAATAGCAAGTTAAATTCGAAAAAGGCGTCGAGTTAACTGCTGCTTTTAATTCTATTCTTAGGAAACATTGCATGCTCCAACTGGTGGCTCCCTCATTGATAACTTGGGAAACCATATCCTCCAAAAATCTGTTAACTGCCTCTTCATCAAGAACATTGATACCATCCAGAACAACATATTGCTTTTCCAACATCTCTTCACCATCTACGATCCAACTTAGAAATTCTTTTCTCTCCTCAGCTGCTTTATCAAATTTTGCTGACATTTCAGCAACATGATTCATCTTTCAGGCAACAGGATCACCATTAAAACTACCACGGATAAGGTTCTGAAACTCTGTTTGCACTTCACCGAGATCAAAGTAAGTGCCATCTTCATGACAATATTGACAAGGGATTTTCGAAACAAACATGCTTATGAACTTGAGAGTATTAGCAACCTTCTGTCTATATTCAACCAATTCTATAGATATTCCTTTGTAGGTTTTTACTTTGAAGAGGTGTTGTTCTTTCCAAGCAAAAAACTTCTTGTGTTCTTCTGTAATGACTGAATTATAAGCCGTCCTCAAGTCAAAAATGATGATCTCATCTCTTGGTTTCATTTCGGCTAATTTTGCTCAAACTTCTGAATCCCTAAGCGAAGATCATGGGCGTTATACCTCAATTGGTATATCTTTGCAAGTATAAATCTGCCCCTGGTGATGAATTTTTCTACCCAATCTCTCATATGTTTTTCGTATATGACCAACTGACTTAGCTGATGTTGATTTGCAGGTGACTCCAGAATTTGTGGAAGCAACAAGGTGGTCCGTGAAGTACCATGAAGGAGTTTGGAAACATACTGCTGTAGCTGCTGAATCTCAGCCTTGAGGGATGCCTTATCTTCTCCATCCTTGAGCACTCATTCTTACAGATTATCTGCTGCAACCTCAAAGAGATTCACATCAGTATGCCGAGTGCTTCTATTGAGATTGGCAAGTCATCAATTTCAACCTCATCAATGTTCTTGTCCTCTGGAGTTGTGGAAAACTCAAGGATAATCTCGCTATTAGAATTCTTCTTCATATGAACTTGCTTCTTAAGTTTCTTCTTTGGTGTGTCTTGGTAGACGCTATCAAGTTCTACAAAGTTCAACTAATAAGAAGGCTTCCTCTTCTTCCTACCCAACAGATTCTCAAGCTAAGACGAGGAGTCTCTACTAACTTTTCTAGGAGGATCGACTCCAACTTCAGCAACTCCTAATGGATCAATAAGTGTTGAGACGTTGTGAACTGGTGAATCACCTTCTGAATCTATATGAATAGGAGAAGGCCCCAGCGACGGCGGAAGAACAGGAGATGGAGGCTCTTCTTCAACTTGTGTTGCTGACTCAACTGGAACTTCTAGTGCATCTGCTGACTGTCCTGCTGATTCACCTTTTCCTTAAAGCTTTTCGTCATTTTGCTAATCTTTGTGTCTTCTGGAGGATTGCTCATAGCTTTCGCTCTTGGTTTTGATTTAGAAGAAGGTAGAGATGACTGAACTATTGGCGGCTTTGCATCTGGAATAACTATCTTTCATGTCCTTTTACTACTAAAGAATATTCTATTGTTCTTGACAATTCGGCTTGTTCTTTCCTCAGTTGAGGTGCTCTCTTTGGCGAACCAATCAACTTGTTGAAGTGGCCGTTGATCAACTTGATCTCTGGCATACATGGAAAGTAGGACTTCTCCATCATCATTTGACAAACCCTCCACATCTTTTGATAAGAAATCAACCATCTGTCGAAGGGTAAGTTTGTTGTAATTGCGCTTGCGCACTTCGAACTCATCTGCACAATTAACCCAAAAATCTTCAATTGTAGGTACATGTGCATGATTTTGACCAAGACGAGCTGCAAAGAAACACCAAGGATCATATGAACATCTCTCCTTGAAAAACTTGAGGCCGAACTTTGACATTTCATCACTCATCAACTTGGCATCAGCTGCCGATCTACATCTATATATGCTCATCTCAAACGGAAAACTAAATGCAAGCTTGTGTGTGTTGCACAAAAATGTGTGCGCTTCGTGTATTTTCCTTAGGAATTCCATGAACATGACCTCATCTATTCGATATCTAGGTAGCATGACTGGATCACCTGAGAAGCCATACACTCTCATGTAGGAGAATGTGGGAAATTGGATAAACCAATCAACCCACTCCGCCATTGCCAATCTGGCATCTACTGAAATTCATATATGCAACTCATTATCAAGATCTCGTGCCATATGCATTAGGAATACATCATTCACTTGCTTGTAACACTGCTCAGATTTTGAAAACTCTAACTGTAGGAAATGATCATACACATGCTGAACACCCAAAGTTCCAACGACATTCAAACCTTTAAACTTGCCTTGTATGGCCATTAGATATATGAGGTAAGATATCATGTGGAATTCATGGGCCTTGAAGAACTTTGTCATCTGATGGTGGAGACTATCATTGATCAATGCTGGCCAGTCATAGTGTTTTGCTCTGCCAACAATCTGGGAAATGATGTAAAACATCCAAGGCTGAAATTTATTTGCTTCTGCTTGACCTGTGACTCTATTGAGCAAAGTAATAATGACTGCAAATTCCTCCTTGAACTCACCATGCCCAATATTCCTTGGCAAAGTATTCTGCTTCTCTTTGAGCCACTTTTGAGCCATTCTTTTCTGACATTTTTCTTTTTGCGCATACCACACCTTTTCACATTCTTCAATAGATACAATGAAATTTTCTGTCCATGGTGGTATTGCAAAACATTTCTCAATATCTTTTGGCCTGAGGCTGCAAATAATACGCCCATCTGCTGATATGATTTCTTGTGAAGTTGGATTGTAATGCTTGACACAAGCAATTATGAATTCAAGGCTTTGCACTGAGATGGGGATAGAAGCTATAGCAAGCAACCCAGAATGATCAAGACTCTTGATTGCGATGTTTCCTATGCCTTCCAAAGCATGCAAATGAAACACTGGAAACACATGATGCAAGTCGGTTTCGAATGTTCTTAGGTAATCGTAGAGCAACATTGATTTGGTCCTGATTTCTGTTGGAGAGTATTGCATGTCGAAAAACTTGAATTTTGATTGTAAACACGCCTATGTTTGAGCAACTGGCTAAAAATAGATTGTTGATTCTAAAAATAGCAGATTTCCTAAAAAATAGTCAAGATCTGGGTTTTGTAAACAATTACGTTCTGAAGAGACCCAGATTGTCAGATTTTTAAAAAAAACATTTTTTTCCCAAGCATGCAAGATCTCCTAAAAAATAGGGCCGAAAAAGTTGATGAAAAGTTTCCCAATCTTCTAGAGGAGTAAAATATAGATGGATTTAGATTGATGAAAATTGAAAAAGATGACCGCCTGTTTTTGAAACGTGATGCCCTAGAAAATTAGACCATGGAAAAGCGTAGTTCTGTGCTTCCCAATTCCGAATCCACGAAGAACATTGAAAAAGCTTTTCGTTTGAGCCTCCAAATCTTGGCGAGGAGAAATTTCTACTTTCTTCCTCTGAAAGCTAACCTGCAAATTGTGAAGAATGACTGTTCAAGACTTTCTTAAATAGAGTTTTGGAGATAAAAAGCGCTTCCATGCAAAAACCCTAAAATTTTGGAGTCCAAGCATGCACTTATCTGACTTTGTTTGTATCAAAACAGAGCATTCCTTAATATAGCTACAAAAAAGCACACATGCAAAGACACTTTTTTGAAAAATGCATGATGAAAGTAGGAAATATTCTAAGGCATGAGATCTTGGGCACTTGTGGCTGACAATGGGTGCCTAGCATCACTAGACTTAGCCATTTTTTATGATTTTCAATTTTTCCTCGCTTCTGCTTCCGACGAAGCTTGCTTTTGACTTTGATGATCTGGAAAATTGGCACTGTCAATTGATAAACTCTATTTTGTCATGGCAATCTCATATTTGACCACTTTTGAAGTGATCCCCAGCTTCGTACCGACATCTGACGACATTTGATTGTGAATGTATACCTCAAAAATTGTTGATGAAGGCCGAATTGAAGAAAACACGGACGAGGCCAAAAAATTTCTAAGGCATGGAAGGCCAGGCGCTCTCCCTTAAAAAAGGTGCCTAGGTTTTCCAGAGTAGTCATTTTTTTGAGATTTTCAACTTTTTTGCTTTGTGTGTCTCTGGAGGCTGGTACCCCTTGTTCAGGTATCATTTTTTGCCAATCCGTGAATAACTGAGATTGAAAGTCAGTCAATCTGGCGAAGCTTGATAAAATTTGAGATGAATGACACCTTCTACCAGCCTCTGTCACTGCATTTGATTGATTTTTTGAGATTCGGAACCACGCTGACAAAGGTGTTTTTTCGTGTAATGTCCCCTTCTTAAGCGAGCATTAGAGTTTGGTGGTTTAGCCTATCATTGGGTCCTTGTAGGCTAATTAGGGTGATTAGAGGGCCCAGTGTTGGAGTTTGCTAATTCTCCAGTTGGCAGTTGGCAGTGTTTTCATCGCTTGATCCTTGACAAATTCAGAGGTTATGTTATTTAGGGTGTTTTGGCTCCGTTTTTATATACTTACTATTTATGGTAAGTCTGTGTGTGGATAGAGGCCAACCTTACTATTTTTAGTAAGGCGCCCTAGTGAGCAGAGAACGCAGTGGGCTACCTCCTAGCGCAAACATAATTGATAAATGAGGTTTATTAATGGAGTTAAGGAATTTAATTATTATTAAAGTTATACTTTAATAATAATTAATTATTTATAAGTGACTATTTGACTTTATTGTAAAGGCATTTAATATCGTAAAGTCATAATATAAAGTGAGAATATTATATGACTTATTTGACTTTATTTTAAAAGGGAATTTAATGTTATAAAGTCAATCATAAAAGTGCATTCAAGTCATTTAATAAAGTCAAGTTATGATGGACACCTACTTGATGAGAGAATATAATGTAATAAAAGCAAATGCTTTTATTTATTCATTTTAATGATTATAAAGGGCTCATGAGGAATCAACCTCTTTTGAGAAGAGTATATAAGGGCATCAAAAGCAAATGTAATTCATTCATTCATGTTTATTCTCTCAACTTTGGCTTTGTGCTTGAATTGGAGGTGGAAACTAGGGTTTCAGCTGCAATGATCTTGGAGAGCGTAGCTTCTTCTTGAATCGAGCTTTCCGAGGGTGTGAAAGATCATCTGAGGTTTGCTCTTTGGCGACTTTATCTCAGAAGTCACATTTGTGCTTAATTGGAGAGATTTATATCAGTTTTCATAAGGGATTAAAAGGCAGATCATAAGTTTTTAAGCTCATCATTGAAGAGCATTTAATTGCTGGCTGTGCCTTTCCTCTTTGGCACGTGGGAGTCTCCTTGTGCATATTTGAGCGATTAACTTTTGATTTCGATGGGGGTTTGAAAGAGCAAATTTATATCATTTAAAGAACGACCATTTGAGATCATTTTATTTGCTGTTTGCATCCACTACAACCAGCACGTGGGTCTTATGCCAAGGCAAAATTTATCTCTACAAGCTGTACTATTAATCTTTGCTAGGTGTGTGAAGTGGTGGCTGAAACGCCTATGCTTTAGGTTTGCAATCTTCTTCTTGGTGGACGTCTAGGTCATTGTTTCAATCTGCAAAAAAATTAAAAGTAGAGAAAGCTCATTTTTGAGCTAGGCATCTAAACTGCTCTTTCCAGATTTGCTGTGGTAATAAGTTCAGACCAGCAACAGATGTTATTGAACTTCCGGGTATGATTAAATTTTTGTGCAAAGTAATGTTGATTTGATTAGGTTAAGTTTTGTATTGCAAGATCTGAATTGTAAACCTGATTTGAAATACATATATAAAGAGTTATGCTACAATAGTTGGCTTCATTATAATAGTTTGTCAATATTCTTATCTTGCATTTGTGTTTCCATTGGCATTACTTGGCAAACTCTATCTTTAAACCATTTGAAAATATCCAAAGAGCATAAACCCAGAAAACAAATAATCAAAAAAGGCAGAAATCTTAATTTGTAAGTGTCCACTTGGGGTGGGACATTTCATTTCGAAAAATTTTGAATGATTGAAAAATATTCTAAGTGTTGGAAGTCTAGGTGCCCTCCTTGAGAAAAGGCGCCCAAGCCTTCCAGACTTAGACAAATTTTTCGTAATTTTCAACTTTTCCTTTGACTTTCTCTGTTTTGTGTGAAATGTCTTTGTTTGATCTGCAATTCCCGCCATCTGATGGATCCTTTGAACTAGATGATGGATTCGTTGAAGAGCCTAAACATATCTTAGATGACTTCGAGCTTTTCAAACCCTAAAAATTGCTTTCGACTGCTTTTTGTGCAACTGGAATTGGGCCAATGTAGGAGATTACACGTTTTCT